>JAAAXO010000416.1:450667-462189 GCA_011799875.1 Thinopyrum elongatum
CGCCGGGAACATCGTTGTCCCAGCGTGAGGGACAAGATCCCACGGATCGTGGGGCTGTTTTTGGGCTTGTTTGGGGGGGGGGGGGGGCCCCTTTGGAGCAGCCCCCTTGTGGCTGGACAAAATTTGGGGGGGGGGGGGGGCCCATGGTGGGGGGCAGCCCCCACAATGTGGGAGAGTGTTGGGAGGAAGGTGGGGCCCCATGGGGGAACACCATGGACAAGGGAACATGTTTTTCCCTTGTTTGGTGGGAACATGTTTCTCCTTGTTTTGTGGGAACATGTTTTCCCCATGTTTAGTGGGCTGAATTTTCAGCCCCCTCCACCCCTTCCACCACTATATAAGGAGAGGAGAGGTGCTCTCCAACTCCACTCCAACTCTCTCACACAAGCCATGCATGATCTGGCATTCTCTCTCCTCCCACGAAATAGTTTCGTCGGTGCCGAAAGGCTGTCTGGGTTCCGGTGGGACACTAGTTCTGGACGGCGAAGCCCTGCCTGATAGATGGCACCATATGTGGTGCAACCCCGTAGAGAGGTCGTAGTTTCGTCCTTTGCCCGAGGGGCTGTTCGAGTGTCCTCCCGAAGGGCTGCCGAGTGACGTCCGAGTTCTGTGATTCCTCCCGAAGGGCTGTCCCACGACACCGTCCGGGGGACTGTCCGACCGCCCCCGGAGGCTGTCCGAGTGGCGGATAGGGATACATCCTCGGCGGTTGGGAGGTGTAATTCCTAGCTGCGGGGTATCTGCACACCGAGATCTGCAGTCGACTCTACTTCCGCTGCGCTAGGCGAGTCGGTAACGAAAAGACAAACCGTGTATGCAGTTCTCCATAGTGGTCCTGGGCTGGTGCGTAGGACGGAAAATTTTTGTTTTCTACACTGCTTACCCTACAGTGCACATGAGCCGTGCTATGCGTAGATGCAGTTTGCGATCTAGAATACATGGAGATGTATGGTGTTTGCACAATATATTAGGTAGTAGATGAGTTCTATTACTGAAATATTGTGCGGGTAGCAGATGAAATCTGTTACCCGATGTTCTTGTTGCTTTCCCTCGAATTTGCGTAGTCCTGATCTTGACAGCATTGCGGAATCTGAAAAGTTCTGGCAATCCGCGATCCTTTCATGCTGCTCCTGAGTATGCTGATTGACAGATCAACGAAGTGCTAACAGTTCTTTGGGTTCCACTTTAGTCAATGAAGATGGATGTTTCACAAGATGAAGGGCAATGCAGATATGATCTGCACGGGGGTCATCGCTTATGACGAAGTTCAGTATGGGGCTCGATTTTATTTCTTCGTGTTTCATACACCCCGCTTGTTAATCTAGCGACTTGGATAATCATGCTTGATGATGGACGTTGGTAGCTTCGGTTTGTTTCGAAACTTTAGAAGCCACGTAAAACCAGTTTTTGCTAAACCGATTAGAGGCGTCTAACTTGGTTTGCAGGAGGGTTTGCATGTGCATATGATGTGGTAAGTAGTGCTCATAATAATTTGATTATGTATGAGATGTCTATATGATGTAAACTGATTAACATGACCTCGTGTCATGATTCGGCATGATGGCTGGAGCCATATGATTGCACTTTAATGACCGGTGTCAACCTTATGTAATGCACTTATTTTATTAGCTATAGAGATAGCAATATTATCTGGTGCATCGACAAGGTGGTGGCAATCTTCGCAAAGGTGAACACCGACGCGAATGCCAAAGACGAAGAAATACAAGACTTCTCTCAAAAGGGCTATACCATATCATGCTATTATGAATTGCCTGAGATGTTTATCCCTTATGATGCACCCTTCTTGATTGCGCGGTAGTCGTTTTTATTAGGGTGATCTCTCACAAAATATCAAGTAGTTAGTGTTCTCCAAGTGTAGCACCGTCACGGCACCTAACTTTTCGGGGCATCACAGGATCTCCCTGGGTGCGAACGATTAGGATGTGTGAGGCGGGTGAGTTGAGACCTCGCACGATATCCTTGGTTGTCTGACGTTCTGGAAGGATCTCCCTGAGCTCGGAACACACGCCCATCGAAAGATGAACAAGAGTCACATGAGATGTGATTGGCAGTTTGCCTACCGATTGAAGTTCGCGCCATCAGTGTTCATCTCGTTCAATGGCGTTGAATGGAAATGCGGGTCTTGTATCACTCACAATCAATTATGAGATATATTGATTTGAGTGGGAGCGCACTTTGAATTAACTTGTTTAATTCTCAGTGCAATTAATTTTGAACACTGTCTAAGTGTGATTTGCAAAATAGTTGTAGAATAATGGCTCGCGTTCCACCTTCCCTATTAAAATTGAATAGCTGTAAATATCTGGTTAAAAACTTTACGGTTGGCAACGTAATGTGAGGATTGTCCTCAAGAGTGCCGAGAAGGACTTTGTCCTATCGCATACTTTCGGTATTCTCTCGCTTATGCTATGGATCATGTGACTCTCGTCCTTCGATCCAAAAGCTGGAATTCCTTTCAGTCAAGTGCAATATGTTTGCTTCCATGAACCCAAACTTCGAAAGTTTGGATAGTTATGTGATATTCAGGATCTGAAAATCATTTCAAGAGCAGACAAAGGCTAAAAGATTGAGATATCCAAAGAAATGTTTGTTTGCAAACTATTATTAAAGGAGTTTACTATGCATTAGACTGATAAGAAGAGGGATCCAGAAGAACGCTGTCATATGACGAAAGGTGAAATAAAACAACAACTAAAGAGAAAGAGAGTGTCCGAAGGGTGTCAGTGAAACTTTCACCCTAGGAAGTCCAGGGCTGAGCCACTCTTAATTGTGTGCTTCTTCTTCGAGAGTAGGAGAAATACTAAAAGTTAAACTGTAGAGTATAAAGGCAATGAGAAAGAAGACTGGAATATCCAGCTCATGTATGAATTACAATTTTTTGATGTAGAAGGCTGGTCAAAGATATAGTTCTGGGAATTATGATTAAATTGTTAATCACTATTCTTGGGGTATTGTGAGTTAATCACAAAGATACCCGCTCGATTGCATCTGTTGCAACTCGATGTAAGAACTACTATGGCCTGAAAGACTAGCCAGGAATGAGGTTTAGGTATACACAGGGAACATAGTAAATTTTACTGTACCTTCCATCGGTGTATAACCGTCTGTGTTTATTTCCTAATTCAATTAGAGTTTTACACACCTAGCCCATTGCATAGTTATCTGTCAAGAAGGTTGTTCATAAGAGAACTTTGATGTTCGGTGTTATGAATACAATAAGGGCCATACTCATTATGAATGAGATGTTTGTATAATATTGATAATACATTACCTCAGTATTAACTTTGATAATTCATTTTTTAGGGTTTTACACACTCTAGCCCATTGCACAATGTTTGTTGCAAAAGGGTTGTTCATAGAGAACAATTGCTGTTCAGTATTATGAATAACTAAGGGGCCATACTTCCACATCCGATGGACGTATGTTTGATATTGATGGTAATAGATACATCCATAACACTGACGCTAAATGTCATAAGACTAAAAGAATACCACACAAGTGTGGCACTGCTTTGGTCACATGGAGAAACCCGCATGGAAAATTCCATTATGATGGATTTTGAAGTCGTTTGATTTTGAATCACCTGACACTTGCAACTTTCCTCCGAAAATGGAAGTGACTGAAATACCTTTCACAGGCCATAAGGAACGAGCAAGAACTTATTGGTGATCATACATTTTGATGTATGTAGTCCGATAAATGTTGTTGCAAGGTAGTGGATTTATCTATCTCAGAAATGACTCAATTAGATTATGGATATTTACTTGATGAGACGTAAGTCTGGATCTTTTGAAATCATTTGAAAGGTTTTCAAAATGAAGTAGAAGTTTATTGTAACAAGAAATTATGTTCTACAATTCGATTGCAGAAAGAAATATTTGAGTTACAAGTTTAGCGAATGTCTGATGCGTTGTGAAAGGGGTTTCATATTTTGCACCTCCCGGAACACCACTGCAAGTGGAAAGTCCGTGAAGATGTAATCGAACCATTTATGACTGGTAAGATCAAAGATGACATAAATAAATTGCCCATTATCCCTTTTAAAGGTGATGCTTTAGGACCGGCTTTTACACTGAAGAGCTCCACAGGTCTGTTGAAATGACACCATGGTATGGTACCGCCCAACCATGTTATATCTTTTCTTAACATTTGGAATATGGGCTTGTGTAAAAGGTTACAAACCTATTCCAAATCAGACAAGTGCTACTTTGTAGGTTATCCCAAGTCATGGGTATTCCCCCACCACTATACCGAGGCAAAGTTTTTGCCCACAAAACGGTATGCTTTTTGAAGAAATGGTTCTTTGAAAAAGGTGAGTGGGAATATGGCAACTCGACGAGATAAACAGTATCTTCGCCATCAGATCAAAGGAAAGAGACCTTGGAATGTAATCCGGAGTTTCCTACCTGCGACTGATACGGAAGTCTCTACAATAAAATGTATGGACTTCGGTCGAACTTCAGAGCTGAACCACGTAGGCAAGCTCGTGCAAACCTCTCAGGTGCGCAAACGAGATATTGTTGTTAGACAACAGTATACCTACGATACACAAGAAGCGTTGATGGGCCCTAACTCCGGAATTGGCTAAATGCCAATACAATCCGAGATAGTTTCCATAAAGTGATTCAAGATTAAACCTTGATACACCTTTCGGAAGACTTAGAGTCTGACGAATATTTATGGAACTATAACTGATATGAAAAAAATGTTTATCCATAAAGCTCGACTTGTTGCAATATACAAGTTCAAGGAGTTGACTACGATGAGTTGCTTCATCGTAGCGATGCTTAAATTCGGTTCGGGTTGAACTAGCAATTAATACATATTTCATATCATGAGATATAAAACAATGGACGACAAAAGGATTTCCATCTGATGGAAATGAACCAAGGACCTGCATGTGTTACATTCCAAGGTATTTTGTCAATCCAGAGGATGCTAGAAGGGTGCAAACTTCAGAGTTCCAGCATGGACAGAAGAGCAAAGTGGAGTTGGAATCTTTGTGTTTTGATGAAATGTCAAGGAGTTTTGACTTCATCAATGGATAACGAAGATGCTGTAATTCAAGAAAGTAAGTGGGAGCCTAATAACATTTATTCTAAAAACCTTGTGTGCTTGACACATTGTTAATTGGAAATAAATTCTTGACACGAATTAGGACTTCATTTGAAAATAGTTTTTTCGATAAGTGCTTGGGCTAAATAGCCTTAATATATGGCATGATGATCTATGAAGATAGATTTACCTATGGGGCTAAGCAATAAATACATATTGACAAGATGCTAAAACTTTTAGCATTTAAAACGCAAGGAGTATTCTTGCCGAAGTCACATGGAAAGAGTTTTTGCAAGACTCGGTGTCCCAAAAACACTGATGAGCAAAATACATGATGGGGATTCCACACACTCTTGTGTTTGGATTAATCATGTATTCCATGGTATGTATAACAACCAGATATGTCCAATACTCCCAAGTTGTTGCGAGTATAGATACCAAAGTGATCAAAAGTATTGATCAAGGGACAACAGTGAAAAAGGGTCATTGAGTACTATAGTAGCACTGATGACAAGTTTTCTCGCAAGTAAGATCATGAAGAGTTCGTTGTAAAAGGTTACATCGATACAGTCTTCATCATTTCTCCATGCGATTTTCGATTTAATTGACGGTTTTGTGTAACACACAATATGGTGGCACAGTTAGTTGGAATTTGTTCAAACAAGTTACTGTGGCGAATTCTATAACAGAGGCAAAGTATGTTGCCGCTTTTAAAGCGACAAAGAAGATGTTAAATCATATAGTTCATCATGAACTTAGTATGGTTCCAAGATGGCTTTTGTCAATGGGACACTACTGCAAGTAGTTGCTCCATAACTCAGTCTGAGGAATCCAGGTTCGACCTGTGATTCGCATACATATCAAGCCAAGTCCACACAAAATATGACTTTTGTGAAAGCGTGAAAACGCGAGGATTTGCAAAGATACACACGGAGCTGAAGTCGTCAGATCGTTGAACATTCAGGCTATACCACAAGCGAAGCTATTTACAACCCGTGTGCCACAGGTGTAAAGTGCATTAGCATTAACATAGATTATTGACTCTAGTGCAAGTGGGAGTCTGTAGGAGATATGCCCTAGAGGCAATAATAAATGTTATTGATTATCTCCCTGTTCATAATTAGTTTATGTTCCATGCTATAACTGCTATGGTTCTCGAGTCGTGCAAATAAAACGAGGCTCGGAGGAAGACTCTATGCACGTGTGGAATAAATAACTAATATGTATTCCTAGTCTGGCCTCTAGACTAGCTCAAGTATTGCATGATGGTTCTGTTTTCCTGATCATGGGCATGTCTTGCCAGCAATTTTGAGGGACACGTGTTAGAAGAACATTTGTGTTGAATCGACCCAAATTGATGTTATGCTATGAGTTACATTCGTCACATATTAATGGTTAAAACACAGAGATGGTTAATGTTTGCAAAATTCCTTAGACCATGAGAGTGTCGAGTTTCTTCATACTTGCTTCATGAACTTTGGGGTTTGTTAAACGTCATCCGTAAAGGGTGGCTATTACGGCGGCTTACGGGTTCATGGAAAAGTGTTCAAGTAACTTGATAGCTCGAGATTGGGATTTGCTCCTCCGACGATGGAGAGATATCTCTGGGCCCTCTCGGTTGTTACGGTATCCATCATCGTCTGGCAGAACACTTTGTGATTGGATCACAGGGATGCCGGAACACGGTAACGAGAAAAGAGAACAATACCGTAACGAGGTAACTGGCATAGTGGACAAGTTGTTGATCCACGGAAATGCCTACATGTCTAACCTCGGGTATTTGTAACATATCGTGAAGCAACAGGAATAGCACACGGCAACTGGAGGTTCACTCGAATATTCATTCGTGTGGGTATAGGGTCAATATGGGTGTCCACGGCTCCGATGTTGATCATTGATCGGAAGGTGTTCCGTGTCATGTCTATACTTCACCGAACCTATAGGGTCACACGCTTAGGGTCATCTATCTGCTGATAACTAGACAGGGAGTCTGAGAGAAAATCACCGAAAAGTTTCGGAGACAACGGAAGAGTTCCGGAGAGAGAAACTGAAAAGTTTCGGTAAAACCGAAAAGTTGTTTCGGATAAACCCATTGATCCAAAAGGTTTCGGCAAGCACCGGGAATGTTTTGGAGGTTGCCAGATTGGTCTGGTATTTTCTGGAATTTTTCTGGAGAAAAAACCGAAAAAAAAAGTTTCGGAGCTGCCGGAGTTGTTTACCGGGTAAACAAAGAGTTTTTTAATTTAAAACCACCATACTGGAAATGTTCCAGAGCCGCTCCAGATAATTTTAGAGGGTGCCGGAAATGTTCTGGGACCTTCTAGAATTTTTCAGAAATAATAGTCGCGGAAAACATTCTTGTCCCAGCGTGAGGGACAAGATCCCACGGATCGTGGGGGCTGTTTTTGGGCTGTTTTTTGGGGGGGGCCCCTTTGGGAGCAGCCCCCTTTGGCTGGACAAAATTGGGGGGGGGGCCCCCATGGTGGGGGGCAGCCCCCACAAATGGTGGAGAGTGTTGGGAGGAAGGTGGGGCCCCATGGGGGAACACCATGGACAAGGGAACATGTTTTTCCCTTGTTTGGTGGGAAACATGTTCTCCTTGTTTTGTGGAACATTTTTTCCCCATGTTGTAGTGGCTGAATTTTCAGCCCCCTCCACCCCTTCCACCACTATATAGGAGGAGGAGAGGTGCTCTCAACTCACCACTAACCCTCTCTCACACAAGCCATGCATGATCGGCATTCTCTCTCCTCCCCCCACGAAATAGTTTCGTCGTGCCGAAAGGCTGTCTGGGTTCCGGTGGGAACTAGTTCTGGACGGCGAAGCCCTGCCTGATAGATGCACCGTATGTGTGCAACCCCGTAGAGAGGTCGTAGTTTCGTCCTTTTGCCCGAGGGGCTGTTCGATGTCCTCCCGAAGGGCTGTCCGAGTGACGGTCCGAGTTCTGTGAGTCCTCCCGAAGGGCTGTCCACGACACCGTCCGGGACTGTCCGACCGCCTCCCGGAGGGCTGTCCGAGTGGCGGATGAGGGAGTACATCCTCGCGGTTGGGAGGTTGTAAATCCTGCTGCGGGGATCTGCACCGACGATCGTCATCGACTCTACTTCCGCTGCGCTACGAGTCGGTAACGAAATGATCAAACCTTGTATGAGTCTCCATAGTGGCCTGGGCTGTTGCGTAGGTCGGAAAATTTTTGTTTTCTACTCCGTTACCCTACAATGGCTTCATCAAGTGGGTCCTCATCATCTTCATCAAGTGGGTCCTCATCATCTTCATCATCTTCCTCCGTGTTGACATAAATGACACGCTAGCTTGGGTCTTTCTGCTCTGAAGGAGAAGCTGATCAACTCACCACCAGTGATACCCATGTGGGCGAGGAAACGGACCCATCCATCTCCTCCAATCTGCGACATATTGCGTCCTTTCTCCGACTCCATAGTGTAAGGGCCCCCCGAGCCTCAAAGGTCATAGTGTCTCCGGTCAGCTTGTTGAATTTCAACCTCACATTGCATGGGACGATCTGTGTAAAAAAAAAAATGACACAATGCATTAATGCCATAAAACACTAAAAACAAATAGTTGTTACAGGTTTCATATAATTTGTTACCCGCTGCATGAAGAAACCTCGCTAGAAGTAGATGCCGAACAGCGTGCCAGCTGCAAGGCTGCTGGCGCACCTTGACTTGCACAGTCGACATGGTGGTGGTTGGTGGCACCATTTTCCTAAAGCATATGAGTAAGGATGAACGATCCACTTCACTGGAAAGAAAACAGTAACTAAGTTCTCAATGCATCGATCTTAATCGGAAAACAGAATATTCAGGCTTAGTAACTAAATTAACATATAAGATGATATGAGGTAAGCACAGACATTACATATAACAAGAACTGCATGCTACTGTTTTCAATCTTTGTTGTTTATCTTGTGCATATAAAAAACAAAACAAATTTCAAAAGTTATTAGATTCTGCATGTGAGGACATTACATATAACAAGAACTGCCATATGATGGACAATTATAATCCTAAGATCTATAACATATAAGATGATATGAGTTCCTATGTGATTAATCTGCAAGTTTGGGTAACTTAACCATACCCAACTGAACCCATGTGACAAATTTAAGAAACTAAACCAGACCAAACCACACAATGTGTTATGCCATCTAACCTAAACTGAACCACAAGATATCTCAACACAAGCCAAAATGAATATATTCAGTTTTATATGTGATACTAACAGTACGTAGGATCTAGAGATGCTGGAATTACCCAATCAAAAAACATGGTACACCAACTTCAATATAGCATCAAAAAACAACTACTGTGAGGAACACAAAAACCACAACTAAAGCAAGCATTGGTATGCTACCTATAATCCCTAAAACTGGATCGGTCAACAAGCTAGCATCAGTACTAATTAAAACAAGATCAATGGATCTAACAACCACATGTAGCAACCTAGCATGGATGATCATCAAGCTCAACATGCAAACAAACATCGCAAACTAGCATCGACTGTCTGAAGCTCAACTAAGTACCATACTAGCATCGAAACCGACATGAAAAGCATGTGCATCTACCACAACAAGAACATCATCATTGCCGACAAGAAAAACCTAGCATACTACCAAAACCGTGCCACTAGCATCTGATCTACCACACCTATGTTCACTGATAAACTATATGCTAGCATACCTACCACAGTACTTCATATCTACCCTAACCTACAACGCTAGGGAGTGATGTAATATATGGGTTTGAGGAGCAGGGCTCTCAACGTCTCTCTCGTCATCGGACAGTGAGGGCGGCGGTTGGGGGCAGCAGGGGCTGCTCGCGGTCACGGCGGCCAGCAATGGCGCGGCAACCCCTACGTGGAAGTCACCCCGGCCAGCGCGTCCCCCTCCACGGCCCCTTCATCGGAGTGGGGGCGGCAGCGGAGTTGGGGGGGGCAGAAGGGGATGGGGGCGGCGGCGGAGGTGGCGGCGGAGTTGGGGGGCAGCAGGGGGAGTGGGTAGGTGGCCGGCGAGAGCGCGCGGGCGGCGACAGATCGGGGCGGCGAGAGGGGGGAGGAGCAGCGGAGGGAGGGGAGCATTACCTGCGGCGGCGGGAGGTGGCACGCGGTGGCGGCGGGCGGAGGGAATCGATCGAAGTGAGGGGTGTTGGGGGGCGCGCGGGGTTTTCTTTTGGTATAGTAGTAGCGCTGGGTATGGGCCGGCGCTACTGCTAAGCCCACTAGCTGTAGCGTTGGTGGACAGGCCACGCTACAGCTAAATGGGCTTCCGTTCTTGACCCTGCGGCCCACGCAATAGCAGCGCGGCCCGTGCTAACCAACGCTACTGCTAAGCCATACCAGTAGCGCGCTTTGTAACCAGCGCTACTGCAACTTACCAGTAGCGTGGGGGCCCAAACAAACGCTACAGCTAAACTTCTATGTATAAGCATTTTCCTAGTAGTGCACGCCACCTGGAACACCACAGCGTAATGGTGTGTCCGAACGTCGTAACCGTACTTTATTAGATATGGTGCGATCTATGATGTCTTTTACCGATTTACCACTATCGTTTTGGGGTTATGCATTAGAGACAGCTGCATTCACGTTAAATAGGGCACCGTCTAAATCCGTTGAGACGACACTGTATGAACTATGGTTTGGCAAGAAACCTAAGCTGTCGTTTCTTCAAGTTTGGGGTTGCGACACTTATGTCAAAAGGCTTTAGCCTGATAAGCTCGAACCCAAATCGGAGAAGTGCGTCTTCATAGGATACCCTAAGGAAACAATTGGGTACACCTTCTACCACAGATCCGAAGGCAAGATCTTTGTTGCCAAGAATGAAACCTTTCTAGAGAAGGAGTTTCTCTCGAAAGAAGTGAGTGGGAGGAAAGTAGAACTTGATGAGGTAATTGTACCTTCTCTCGAATTGGAAAGTAGTTCATTAGAGAAAACCGTTCCCGTGATGCCTACACCAACTAGAGAGGAAGCCAATGATGATGATCATGAAACTTCGGATCAAGTTACTACAGAACCTCGTAGGTCAATCAGAACACGATCTGCACCAGAGTGGTACGGGAATCCTATACTGGAAGTCATGTTACTAGACCAAGGCGAACCTACGAACTATGAAGAAGCTATGATGAGACCAGATTCCGACAGATGGCTTGAGGCCATGAAATCTGAGATAGGATCCATGTATGAGAACAAAGTGTGGACTTTGGTGGATTTTGCCCGATGATCGGCAAGCCATAGAAAATAAATGGATCTTCAAGAAGAAGAGTGACGCTGATGGTAATGTTACTGTCTATAAAGCTCGACTTGTCACAAAAGGTTTTCGACAAGTTCATGGGGTTGACTATGATGAGACTTTCTCACCCGTAGCGATGCTTAAATCTGTCCGAATCATGTTAGCAATTGCCGCATTTTATGATTATGAAATCTGGCAAATGGA
>JAAAXO010000417.1:0-36474 GCA_011799875.1 Thinopyrum elongatum
AAAGAATGCTCAGTCTTGCCGTGGACTCACAATCCACATCCAACAGCCCACCATCTCGTATATACATCCAAACCATAAAAATAGCGGTCAAACAGCAAGGTAGTGCAAAGAAATTAAGTAAACTATTGTGCTGGATCACTATCATTATTGTTCCATAGAGTTTATGTGTACATTGGCCATTAATTGCTGAGGATTGATGCAATGGATGCTTGCTTGGCAACCATAGTAGTTTAGGCATGATACACCAAAAGCAAATACATGGTAAGACGTAAAAGTTCAAAAGATAGCATGATACACCAAAAGCAAATCATAGCGGTAGTCCAGGATAACTGATTTGTATGGTTCTTCTATGGCATACAATGATGCAATATTTTGGCAATTAGGATTGGTTCACAACAGAACCATATGAATTAGGCGGCAAATGAGTAAGAAGTAAGAACAGTAGCCCCTGTTCTAGCCAAATTAGGGAGCTCATTGTGGTATGGTGCTGCACTACTGCTCAAGCGGTTGCGAAGGTGCCTTCCCTTCCAGGTTATAAACTTATAATGCTATACTAATTGCAAGAAAAGCTTTAATGTATAAGCTTGAGCAAAAACATGCAAGTCTTGTCTGACAAAAACGCTAATGACACGAAAAGTTAAGAGTGCTAACATTATTTCAGGATCTCAACATATTCTTCCATATATGTACAGCGTCAGCGTGTGCTAGGGCCCTTGCCCAACTTAGTACGCACGCGTCGATACTAAATACACGCGCCACGCCGGCGGAGGTTGCCGGTGGCTAGCCAGGCTAGGCAGTGCCCTCAGCTGGGGAGCTAGATAGGCTCAAGGATCCACCAGGTACTTTCTCTACAGTGCAATTTATGCAAATTGCGTGGACATGGCCAGAGAGATAGGAACACGACCAAGGAACACGCATGTATATAAAATGTAAAACGACTCGACAGCATGATCCAAATATCCTACGATCTGGCTTGCTATCATGATCATGAGATGAGATGACATGAGTTCACGTGAGATGAGATGAGATGACATGAGCTCACCACACCAAGTCATGTGGTTGGAGGAGGAGGAGGAGGGAGCAGCCATGAGACCTCGTCATCCACCTGCAGGAGCAGCAGCAGCTCGTCCAGATCAGATCGGAGCAACCTGCACAAAAAACAAAACAAATCAAACCAAACGCAGGGATCACAACAAGACAGGAGAAGGGATTCCATGGCTCAACTCGTCGTCGGGGTCGAGGAAGAAGCGCCGCCGCGTGGGGCAGTGGCCGGAGCTGAGTTGGTGGCCGCTGCTTCACGTACTTGCGCAGCGCCAGCCCGGAGAGCGCGTCCTCCATGGCCTCGACCGCGAGCACCTCCTCGGGGCCGTCGTCGGCAGCAGGCGCCTCCGCCTTGACCGGCTCGGCGGCGTCGGCCCCGGAGGCAGAGAGGACGAGGCGAGCGGCACGGCGGGTGGTGGGGTGGAGGCGGAGGAGAGGGAGCGGGTGGGGAGCGGAGGTGGAGGGGAAGGAGAGGTAGGAGAAGGCCGAGGCGAGGGAGGAGACGGAGAGCGCCATGGTCTGCCTGCTGGGCGTGCGTGTGGGGTGGATAGGCCGCGGCCAGAGGGGAATAAGCTTTCGCTCTGCTAGTGCTGAGTGCGAAGGTCGTCAGAGGGAGCGGGAGCAGTGCGGAAGGGAGCGAGAGCGGCGGCGTCGATGGGGAAAAGGGAGCAGGAGCGGCGGCGGCGATGGGGAAAAGGGAGCGGGAGCTGCAGCGGCGATGGGGATAAGTGAGCTAGGGTTTCGTGGGTGGACGAGGATGATTCGTGAGGGGGGCGAGAGCGACGAGGGGGTGTGGGCTGCCGTTGGATCCGGGTGCATCCGACGGTGCTTAATCCATGATCCGTGTGAGATGGTTTTGGACCAATCAGAACGCAGTACCCCTTTGATGATGTTAAGACCATTTAAATTGGTCATAACCGATTGAAAATAAGATGTTAAATCATGTCTGCTATTTGACGGCCTAGCAAATATTTGTTGCAAATTTGGACCACATCAATTTTATAAAATCTTAGGTCTTATTTAATGTTCAGTTGACCAAATGGTTGGGTGTCAAAAGCTTTGTTCCACCTCTGGTGAAAAAGACAAATTTCCGCCGATTCAGCAGGAAACGGGTCAAATTTGAACTGCAGCTGCCTCATAGTTTGCTTTTTATTTTTTCGAAAAATCATTTCTAGGTACATAAGTATCTATTTAATAAGAGAAACACCAAAAGTTTTTCAAGATTCAACCACTAGCTAGGAACGGTCATGCCCGCCGTTTTGACCGCATTTTGAAACGGGTATGATTTTTTTTAAAAAAAATCAAAAAAAATGGAAAACCTTCGCATTGTGTCGTTACATGTGACCAAGTTATCAGGAAAAATAATAAACTTGTAATACGGCAATTCTTTTAAAAAAATGTTCTAAAAAATGAGCTATCATCTGTGAAAATTCATGACTTTCAAGCCAAATGATCAATCTTATGGCCGCATTCATGGCATAGTTTGTTCAAATGATCTCATATTGTTCACAAGGGTGCATCTTGGAATGGCAAACAATGTTGCCTAAGGGAGTTTTCATTTTCTTTGGACGAAAAATCAATTTTCCATTTTTCGAGTGCCCAAAATAAGTTTTTTTTGTGAAGGACCTACCAAATATTTGTTGCAAAATTGGACCAAATCAAGTTTCTAAAATACGAGGCCATATTTAATGCACAATTGACCAAATGGTTGGGTGTCAAAAGTTTTGATCCACCTCTGGTGAAAAAGACAAATTTCCACCGATTCAGTAGGAAGCGGGTCAAGTTTGAACTGCAGCTGCCTTATAGTTTGCTCTTTATTTTTTCCAAAAATCATTTCTAGGTACATAAGTATCTATTTAATCAGAGAAACACCAAAAAAATTCCAAGATTCAACCACTAGCTAGGAACAGTCATTCCCGCCGTTTTGACCGCATTTTGAAACGGGCATAAAAAATTTAAAAAAAATTGGAAAACCTTCGCATTGTGCCATTATATGTGACCAAGTTACGTGGAAAAATAATAAACTTGTAATACAGCAATTATTTTAAAAAAATGTTCTCAGAAATGAGCTATCATGTGTGAAGATTTATGGCTTTCAAGCCAAATGATCAATCTTATGGCCACATTCATGGCATAGTTTGTTCAAATGATCTCATATTGTGCAGAAGGGTGCATCTTGGAATGGCAAACAATGTTGCCTAAGGGAGTTTTCATTTTCTTTGGACGAAAAATCAATTTTCCATTTTTTGAGTGCCCAAAATGAGTTTTTTTTGTGAATGACCTACCATATATTTGTTGCAAAATTGGACCAAATCAATTTTCTAAAATACTAGGTCATATTTAATGCACAATTGACCAAATGGTTGGGTGTCAAAAGTTTTGATCCATCTCTGATGAAAAAGACAAATTTCCACCGATCCAGTAGGAAGCGGGTCATGTTTGAACTGCAGCTACCTTATAGTTTGCTCTTTATTTTTTCCAAAAATCATTTCTAGGTACATAAGTATCTATTTAATCAGATAAACACCAAAAAAATTCCAAGATTCAACCACTAGCTAGGAACAGTCATTCCCGCCGTTTTGACCGCATTTTGAAACGGGCATAAAAAATTCAAAAAAAAATAAAAAAATTGCAAAATCTTCGCATTGTGCCATTATATGTGACCAAGTTACCAGGAAAAATAATAAACTTGTAATACGGCAATTATTTTAAAAAAGTGTTCTCAGAAATAAGCTATCATGTGTGAAGATTCATGGCTTTCAAGCCAAATGATCAATCTTATGGCCACATTCATGGCATAGTTCGTTGAAATGATATCATATTATGCACAAGGGTGCATCTTGGAATGGCACACAATGTTGTCTAAGGAAGTTTTCATTTTTTTCGACGAAAAATTCATTTTCCATTTTTCGAGTGCCCAAAATGAGTTTTTTTGTGAAGGACCTACCATATATTTATTGCGAAATTGTACCAAATCAATTTTCTAAAATATTAGGTCATATTTAATGCACAATTGAGAAAATGGTTGGGTGTCAAAAGTTTTGATCCACCTCTCGTGAAAAAGACAAATTTCCGCCGATTCAGTTGGAAATGGGTCAAATTTGAACTGCAGCTGCCTTATAGTTTGCTCGTTATTTTTTTCCTAAAATAATTTCTAGTTACATAAGTATCCATTTAATCAGAAATACATGGTTTGGTGGCGATATGTTGAGGTTTGGACGGTAGCCGAGGGCCCCAACTCCAAAGCGCGTAAAGTCGCATGCCCGCCGCGTGGTCACCGCGTGACTGTGGCGTTGACATGCGTCTTGGGCGGCCTAGGCATGTCTAGTGGGTTGGGCACTCCCCAGCTAGGTGCTAGAAAGAAAATGACACCAGAAGTTTCTCACGAGGAGACCGAACTATGCTCAAATATGAATTAGCAGCCAAGTGTTTGATTAGCGGTACGAAAAATGCACATGGCCAATTGGCATGTGTTTTGGCTGAGGACGATCATCTACTAAGAAGACTGTCTTCACAATTTTGCAGCTCAAAAGGAGGAGCCTAGGTGGTACTTGCTTTGCAAAGTACCACACTGGACAGAAATATGAATGTTGAAGCTGGGCTCAAAATAATGAATGGATTGAGCTGAAATTTGGTGGATGATAGTTATTTGGGCATAGGAAAGCACTGTAGAAAATTGATACCATTTGGACATGCCAAAGTGGTACTTCCTTCACAATGCTCTTCTCTGGACAGAAACTTGGGAAAATTAGCGAGAGAAATTGGATAAATGAAATGAGCTCAAATTTTGTGTAGGTAAGTTACATAGGTATGGTCATGCCCTGGTAAATTTTCAGATCATTTGGGTAAGCCTAGCTAGTACTTACTTCACAAAGCTTCTCTCGAGATAGAAACTTTGGAAATTTCCTGAGAAAGATTTACTAGGAAAATGGAGCTGAATATTATCATGTGGCAATGATTTGGGTATGGAAGAGTGCCCAAAAAGTTTGAGGGTAATAGGAGGGATCTAGATAACACTTGCTTTGCAATGTGCCAATCTGGCCATAAAATATAAATTGAACCTGGGCTCACATAGATGATTTGACTAAGCTGCAATTTGGAGGAGGGTGATAATTTGGGCTGTAGGGTAACGCAGTAGAAAACAAAAATTTTCCGACCTACGCACCAGCACACACACATTGCGGTTAAGAGAAGGATCCCCCCTGTCGATATTCATTCGTGTGGGTATAGGGTGGGGTCATAGGGTGTCCACGGCTCCGATGTTGATCATTGATCGGAAGGGGTTCCGTGTCATGTCTATACTTCACCGAACCTATAGGGTCACACGCTTAAGGGTCATCTATCTGCTGAATACTAGACAGGGAGTCTGAGAGAAAGCACCGAAAAAGTTTCGGACACCGAAAAAGTTTCGGACAGCGTAAAAGTTCCGCAAGAGAACACCGGATGAGTTTCGGTGAACTGAAAAGTTGTTTCGGGGTATTCCATTAAGTCAAATTGGTTTCGGCACATGCCTGATAATTCTTGGAGGGTGCCAGAATCATTCTGGAAACTTTTGGGAATTTTCTGGAGAGAAAACCGGAAATGTTCCGGAGCTGCCGAAACCGCTTCAGATGCTTTTCGCAGATGAAATCACTAAACTGGAATTGTTCCAGAACGCGTTGAAATTATTTTAGTGGGTACTGGAATGTTCTAAGCCCACATAAATATTTTCAGTTCGAACGGACGCTGAAAAATGTCGTCATGAATAGTGAAAGTGCTTTTTGGGTTACTTTTTGGAAAGCCATTATTTTGGGTTTTGTCCCAAGATATTTTTTGGGGGGTGACATGATGGATGAGGCTCCCTGGGGGGGCCCCTCCTAGGTGTGGCCGGCCACATGGGGGCTCCTCCTTGGAGCCCCCTCTTGTGCCTTGATTTCACATTTGGTTCCTTGTGGAAGGACTTCATTCATGTGCTTTTGGGTTTTCTTGTAAAACCACCCTACCCCTTGGGATTTCCTATAAATAGAGGTGGAGGAGCACCCCTCCACACTCACTCCTTCTCACATACATGCCATTGCATGATCTGGCTTCTCTCTCCCTCCCCGCAAAATATTTTTGCAGAGCCGAAAGCTGTCTGGTTCCGGTGGGAACTAGTTCTGGACGGCGAAGCCCTGCCGGATAGATGACACCGTATGTGTGCAACTCTGTAGAGAGTGTCTTAGTTTCGATCTTAGTGCCCGAGGGGCTGTTCGTGAGTGCCTCCTGAAGGGCTGTCCAAGTGACGGTCCAAGTTCTGTGAGTCCTCCTGAAGGGCTGTCCGAGTGACCGTTCGAGTTTCGAAGGTCCTCCCGAAGGGCTGTCCGCGACACCGTCCGGGGGACTGTTCGACCGCCTCTCGGAGAGCTGTCCGAAGGGAAGACGAGGGTATACATCCTCGCGGTTGGTAGGTTGTAAATCCTAGCTGCGGGGATCGGCAGCGCCGATCGTCATCGACTCTACTTCCTCTGCGCTACGAGTCGGTAACAAAAATGATCAAACCTTGTATGCAGTCTCCATAGTGGTCCTGTGCTGGTGCGTAGGTCGGAAAATTTTTGTTTTCTACTGCGTTACCCTACAGCCCAAATTATCACCCTCCTCCAAATTGCAGCTTAGTCAAATCATCTATGTGAGCCCAGGTTCAATTTATATTTTATGGCCAGATTGGCACATTGCAAAGCAAGTGTTATCTAGATCCCTCCTATTACCCTCAAACTTTTTGGGCACTCTTCCATACCCAAATCATTGCCACATATATATTCAGCCTCCATTTTTCCAGTAAATCTTTCTCAGGAAATTTCCAAAGTTTCTATCTCGAGAGAAGCTTTGTTGAAGTAAGTACTAGCTAGGCTTCCCCAAATATCTTAAATTTACCAGGGGCTGACCATACCTATGTAACTTACCTACACAAAATTTGAGCTCATTTCATTTATTCCAATTTCTTCTCATCTCCTAATTTTCCCAAGTTTCTGTCCAAGAAGAGCATTGTGAAGGAAGTACCACTTTGGCATGTCCAAATGGTATCAATTTTCTACAGTGCTTTTTCCTATGGCCCAAACTATCATCCACCCAATTTCAGCTCATCCATTCCAATTAATTTTGAGCAGCTTCAACATTCATATTTCGTCCAGTGTGGTACTTTGCAAAGCAAGTACCACCTATGCTCCTCCTTTTGAGCTGCAAAATTGTGAAGACGTTCTTCTTAGTAGATGATCGTCCTCAGCCAAAACACATGCCAATTGGCCATGTGCATTTTTCCGTACCGCAATCAAAATCAACCACTTGGCTGCTAATTCATATTTGAGCATAGTTTCGGTCTCCTCCGTGAGAAACTTCTGGTGTCATTTTTCTTTCTAGCACCTAGCTGGGGAGTGCCCAACCCCCTAGACATCTTGCAGGCCGCCCCCAAACGCATTTCAACGCCACAGTCACGCTTACCACTCGTCGGGCATTGCGACTTTACGCGCTTTGGAGTTGGGGGCCCTCCCGCTACACGTCCAAACCCAACCAAATCACATCGCCACCAACCATGTATTTTGATTAAATGGATACTTATGTACTAGAAATTATTTTAGAGAAAAAATAACGAGCAAACTATAAGGCAGCTGCAGTTCCAAATTTGACCCATTTCCACTGATCGGCGAATTTTGTCTTTTTCACGAGAGGTGGATCAAACTTTTGACACCCAACCATTTTCTCAATTGTGCTTAAATTGACCTAATATTTTGAATTGATTTGGGTACATTTCGCAATAAATACTATGGTAGTCCCTTCCAACAAAAAACTCATTTTGGGCACTCGAAAATGGAAAATGAATTTTTTCGTCGAAAAAAATGAAAACTTCCTTAGACAACATTGTGTGCCATTCCAAGATGCACCCTTTTGGCATAATATGATATCATTTTCACAACGAACTAATTTGCCATGAATGTGGCCATAAGATTGATCATTTGGCTTGAAAGCCATGAATCTTCACACTGATAGCTTATTTTCTGAACACTTTTTTAAAATAATTGCCGTATTACAAGTTTAATTATTTTTCCTGAACTGGTTCACATATATGGCACAATGCGAAGATTTTGCAAATTTTTTTATTATTTTTTTTGATATTTTTTATGCCCTTTCAAATGCTGGTCAAAACGGCGGGAATGACTGTTCCTAGCTAGTGTTGAATCTTGGAATTTTTTTGGTGTTTATACTGATTAAAAGATACTTATGTACCTAGAATGATTTTTGGAAAAATAAAGAGCAAACTATAAGGTGCTGCAGTTCAAACATGACCCCCGCTTCCTACTGGATCGGTGGAAATTTGTCTTTTTCATCGAGAGGATCAACAACTTTTGACAAGCCCAACCATTTGGTCAATTGTGCATTAAATATGACCTAGTATTTTAGAAAATTGATTTGGTCCCAATTTTGCAACCAATATATGGTAGGTCATTCACAAAAAAAACTCATTTTGGGTCTCAAAAAATGAAAATTGATTTTTCGTCCAAGAAAGAAAACTTCCCTTAGGCACATTGTTTGCCATTCCAAGATGCACCCTTCTGCACAATATGAGATCATTGAACAAACTATGCCATGAATGTGGCCATAAGATTGATCATTTGCTTGAAAGCCATAAATCTTCACACATGTAGCTCATTTCTGAGAACATTTTTTTAAAAATATTGCTGTATTACAAGTTTATTTTTTTCCTTTACCACGTAACTTGGTCACATATAATGGCACAATGCGAAGGTTTTCCCTTCCAATTTTTTTTAAATTTTTTTATGCCCGTTTTCAAATGGCGGTCAAAACGGCGGAATGACTGTTCCTATACTAGTGGTTGAATCTTGGAATTTTTTTTGGTGTTTCTTCTCTGATTAAATAATACTTATGTACCTAGAAATGATTTTGAAAAAATAAGAGCAAACTATAAAGGCACTGCAGTTCAACTTGACCCGCTTCCTACTTGAATCGGTGGAAATTTGTCTTTTTCACCAAGGTGGATCAAAACTTTTGACACCCCGACCATTTGTGTCAATTGTGCATTAAATATGGCCTCGTTATTTTAGAACTTGATTTGGTCCATTTTTGCAACAAATTTTGTAGGTCCTTCACAAAAAAAACTTATTTTTGGGCACTCGAAAATGGAAAATTGATTTTTCGTCCAAAGAAATGAAAACTCCCTTAGGCAACATTGTTTGCCATTCCAAGATGCCCTTGTGAACAATATGAGATCATTTGAACAAACTATGGCCATGAATGCGGCCAAAGATTGATCATTTGGCTTGAAAGTCATGAATTTTCACAGATGATAGCCATTTTTTAGAACATTTTTTTAAAATTGCCGTATTACAGGTTATTATTTTTCCTGATAACTTGGTCACATGTAACGAACACACAATGCGAAGTTTTTTCCATTTTTTTTGATTTTTTTAAAAAAAATCATACCCGTTTCAAAATGCGGTCAAAACGGCGGCAATGACCGTTCCTAGCTAGTGGTTGAATCTTAAAACTTTTGTGTTTCTCTTATAAATAGATACTTATGTACCTAGAATGATTTTTCGAAAAAATAAAAAGCAAACTATGAGGCAGCTTGCAGTTCAAATTTGACCCGTTTCCTCTGCTGAATCGGCGGAAATTTGTCTTTTTCACCAGAGGTGAACAAATCTTTTGACACCCAATCATTTGGTCAACTGAACATTAAATAAGACCTAGATTTTATAAAATTGATGTGTGTCCAAATTTGCAACAAATATTTGCTAGGCCGTCAAATAGCAGACATGAAATTAACATCTTATTTTTCAATCGGTTATGACCAATTTAAATGGTTTAACATCATCAAGGGGTAACTGGAGCGTTCTGATTGGTCCAAAACCATCTCACACGGACATGGATTAAGCACCGTCGGATCAACCCGGATCCAACGGCAGCCCACACCCCCTCGTCGCTCTCGCCCCCCTCAACGAATCATCCTCGTCCCACCCCGAAACCCTAGCTCACTTATCCCCATCGCCGCTGCAGCTCCCGCTCCCTTTTCCCCATCGCCGCCGCGCTCCTTCTCCCTTTTCCCCATCAGTGCGCGCGCCGCTCTCGCTCCTTCCGCACGCTCCCGCTCCCTCTGACGACCTTCGCACTCAGCACTTAGCAAGAGCGAAAGCTTATTCCCCTCGTGCCGCGGCCTATCCACCCCACACGCACGCCCAGCCATGCAGACCATGGCGCTCTCTCCGTCTCCTCCCTCGCCTCGGCCTTCTCCTACCTCTCTCTTCCCCTCCACCTCCCTCCCCACCCCCTCCCTCTCCTCCCTCCGCCTCCACCCACCCACCCTCCGTGCCGCTCGCCTCGTCCTCTGCTGCCTCCGGGGCCGCGCCGCCGAGCCGGTCAGGCGGAGGCGCCTGCTGGTCCGACGACGGCCCCGAGAGGTGCTCGCGGTCGAGGCCATGGAGGACGCGCTCTCCGGGCTGCGCTGCGCAAGTACGTGAAGCAGCGCCACCAACTCAGCTCCGGCCACCTGCCGCCCCACGCGGCGGCGCTTCTTCTTCTTCCTTCTCGACCCCCCGACGACGAGTTGAGCCATGGAATCCCTTCTCCTGTCTTGTTGTGATCCCTGCGTTTGGTTTGATTTGTTTTGTTTTTTGTGCAGGTTGCTCCGATCGATCTGGCGAGCTGCTGCTGCTCCTGCGGTGGATACGAGGTCTCTGGGCTGCTCCCTCCTCCTCCTCCTCCAACCACATGACTTGGTGTGGTGAGCTCATGTCTCTCTCATCTCATCTCACGTGAACTCATGTCATCTCATCTCATGATCATGATAGCAAGCCAGATCGTAGGATATTTGGATCATGCTGTCGAGTCGTTTTAACATTTTATATACAATGCGTGTTCCTTGGTCGTGGTTCCTATTCTCTGGCCCATGTCACGCATTGCATAAATTGCACTGTAAGAGAAGTACCTGGTGGATCCTTGAGCCTATCTAGCTCCCCAGCTGAGGGCACTGCCTAGCCTGGCTAGCCACCGGCAACCTCCCGGCCGGCGTGGCGCGTGTATTTAGTATCGACGCGTGCGTACTAAGTTGGGCAATGGGCCCAGCACACGCTGACGCTGTACATATGGAAGAATATGTTTGAATCCTGAAATAATGTTACACTCTTAACTTTTCGTGTCATTAGCGTTTTTGTCAGACCAGACTTGCATGTTTTTGCCTCAAGCTTATACATTAAAGCTTTTCTTTTGCAATTAGTATAGCATTATAAGTTTATAACCTGGAAGGGAAGGCACCTTCGCAACCGCTTGAGCAGTAGTGCGCAGCACCATACCACAATGACTCCCTAATTGGCTAGAACGGCTACGTTCTTACTTCTTACTCATTCTGCCGCCTAATTCATCATGGTTTCTGTTGTGAACCAATCCTAATTGCCAAAATATTGCATCATTGTAATGCCATAGAAGAACCATACAAATCAGTTATCCTGGACTACCTACCCCGCTATGATTTGCTTTTGGTGTATCATGCTAAGTTTTTGAACTTTTACGTCTTACCATGTAATTTGCTTTTTGGTGTATCATGCTAAACTACTATGGTTGCCAGCAGCATCCATTCTCATCATCCTCGCAATTATGGCCAATGTACACAAACTCTATGGACAATAATGATAGTGAGTCCAGCACAATAGTTTACATTAATTTCTTTGCACTACCATTGCTGTTTGACCGCTATTTTTTATGGTTTGGATGTATATACGATAGAGATGGTGGGCTGTTGATGTGGATTGTGAGTCCACGGCAAGACTGAGCATTCTTTTTATCAACTTGCTGTACACTTGCTCTGCTTAAGGCTACTATATAACTTGTGCCTTTTAACTTATGTACATAGCATGCAATTTTTACTGTATCACAATCACACATGTCTGAATCCTACTACCCATTTCTGTACAGATCAATAGTGCGTTGGTTTCATTGATCCATAGCAGTTTTGTGTCAAATGCAGTGTGCTCTGCGCCACTAAAAGTGTTTTTCCTTTTATCTGAAGACGCTGTGTTCAGTTGTTAGGTGCCTTTTGGTTGGTCGGCTGCATTGAGAATATTTCACCCGACAAGAAAAGTGTATGTGACCATTGAGGAAGCTTAAATTCTGCACCTACTATATTCTGGTTTGAGCCTCATACATCCTGATGACAGTCTTGCACATTCAGTTTTACATTATAACATAACAACATTACTAAATCGCATGCTAAGTTGTTGATCTGAAGATCACACAGGCAGATTAATTGTTCATGATAGCCGAATCTGTAGTTGATCATCACTATTGCTAAATGCTATTTGGGGTTGAGTTTGAGTCGATGACCTAGTATTGATTGCTTGCAATCATCTCGCCGTACCACCTGTCCTGAATCCCAAGCTTGCGGTGCAGCCTACGAGATCTTTGTGTTGATGCCTATAGTTATGCTCGGATCCGTTGGCTTCTGCCTCCCTCCTTCCCTTATATAACACTTGCTCATTGTTGCCCTTGATACACTGAACTTGCAGAGATGTTTCTTTTTCCATTTCTTGGTTGTGTACAACAACGACACTGAACTGCATTCAGTTTAGGCTAACAATGTTTGCAGAAAACATTCAGTTGCATATAGGCATCGTGTCCCTCTTTGTTCCTAGCATTGTTGTATCTTATATCATGCTGAAATCCTGATACTATGTAAAGAAAATCACTGTTTGATTCTTCCCTATAATTTGTGTTATAGTTTTATCATGCCTGATTCTGTTATAGTTTTATTGGTTGAACGCACCCGGTTGTTATAAGTTTAATATAATTTATCCATGCTTAATTTGCATCTGATTCCACTGTTTATTCTCCCCCTAGATTTGTGTCTAGTTTAAACATTACATGGGATATTATCAGTAGTCTATAGGCAACGATGATATCCATATAACAGTTATCTAGCTTGTTAATGTGTGGCTCAATGAACTATATAGAGCTCTTCTTTACTGGCATCTTCGTATGCTCATAACAATTAGCATGAATAGTATATAGTATCTGCTCATACACTACATGAATATTTATGAGCTATTTTTTGTGCCATATCCATTTCACACCTACATCTACCATTGTAACTTCATACTGATGTGTAACATGTGAATCTGTTTGGTCCTGCTATTTCTTTAAGAAGTCAATGTAACTACCTATTTTTGTTCTCTGTTATTACTCTTTGATTAGTATCAGTTTGTGTCTCTTAGAGAGACACTCCTACCTTTTCTTACCGAGTTGTTAACTATTGTTCCCCATACTTCTGTTAGCTACAACAACAAAATCTTTGAATTTGGTACTGCATGAGTTTTTACTACTGCTAAAACAGAGAGTATTTGGCTACTACAGAGATATTGCTATTACTAAAATAGGGATTTTTGTATGCACTGCTACCCGATGAGGCTTTCTTTGTAATATTTCACCTTGGCATGCATGTGTTTTATTCGGTTTGAACTTTGCATGACATGATAATATTTCCAGTGTGTTTTCTCAACTTATTTTCATCTGCCACTTGATAATACTTACTTGTACTTGAAGCTGTGGGTTAATGTGGTGATTTTTTTCTACCTTGGATCCATTGGTCCCCCATAATTCGACGCGCATGGTATGCAATGGCAAGAAGATCATGGCAGTGGCGCATCATGAAGCACACCATGGAGATAAATCGACCTCCTTCATCGATGGTAACTCAATCCGAAATCACTCACTTTATACTCTCCTACCTTTGTGATGTTAGTATGCTTCTGCTGACTAGTATTGTTAATCTTGCCATGTTGAATGTAACTCTTCATGGTAGTAGTAGAATGATTTTTTGTTTTAGGGCGTAATGTGTTGTCAGTGAAGTCTTTTGCAGCGATCTCACTTGCGACATGCATATTGTCTCTGTTTTTCTTGTATGAATGAGCATCTCATTGACTGAACTAGCCTGGAGAACAAAAAGTATGGTACTAGCTGAATTTGTGTTGTCATTCTAAATAACTGTCCTTTTTTGAATGGTCAATTCATAGTTATGCCTTCTTGTTTTCTGATTCTTCTCTCGCTGATTCATGTAACAGGGCGACGGTGGAAGGCATGTCAACGTTCTGTTAGCCCAGTCCATTGAGTTCGTCATGTTGTTCATGACAGAGCAGCTTGCTAGTTTGTGAATCGCTATCGAAGGAGCTCCATGCTGTACAGTTTTTGATGGCTATTGTAAAGTATTACACTTTTTGAGCTTGTAACTGTGATTGTCAGACTTGTAGAGCTTCACTTGAGCTCCGTACTGTATGTGTTATGTTAAGAGCTTGTATCACATGAGCTCCGTACTGAATCTGGCTACTATTATTGTGAAGTATTACATGTCCTGGCCAATTTAAATTCTGGTTATTTATTTTGTGTTAAATTGAAATATGAAGAATATGAATCTGACATCTGGGACCCATTGATCAAAACCAACTGTGGCCCCATCTGATTAGTTGGACCCCTTTAAAAAAGGAAAACTGAGTATTAAGAATAAGGCCACGGCCCAAAAATAAAAAGGCTGCAATGTTGAGCTTGCGCCGTGAGCCGAACCAAAAATTCATAGAAAAAAAACAATAAACGGGCTGAATTGTTGGGCTCGGCCCATGTAAAACACCGAATTGGACCGGCTGATTTTTAATCAACGACCTTTTTCATTTGGTCGCAATTTTGCCACATCAGTTTGGCCACGTCGGATCCGACGTGGCCTTGCAGACAGTTGCGACCAAAACAGAAGGTCCTAAATCAATGCACCTTTTTGTTTTGGTCGTTGCCTTCCACGCCTTCTCATAGAGAAGGTCGTGTAATTCAGTTTACGAGCGTCAGCTTTTGACCATCGTTTTTTGGTCACAAAAAGGTCGCAAATGAAAAACAATGACCTTTCACAGCGACCAATGTGATGGTCGCAGTTGACATATTTCTTGTAGTGCCGTCGCCAATCACACACCAATGAGGGGCCCCACAATGGCAAGAGGTTTTGGAGCTATGGGGAATGTCCCCTTGGTATATGTCCCGTGTCATATCCATTATGCATTCGTTCCTGGCAATATCTTCTTACATGTTATTTCCGAGCTTTACCTTCCTTTACAGTCCTAGTGTAAAATAGAACAGACGAGACAACACTCTCAGCCCCGTCCGTTTCCACTTCGTTTCATGAATAGAAAAATCTGCATTTTTATAACCCCACGTAACCACTAGATTGATAGGCAATACAATTCTCTGTTTTTAAGATATAATTTATGTACACATTTAGTGATAGCTGAAATGAATTTAGTTTGATGCTTGCACACTAATCCACCCAATAAGAATAAGACATGTGCAACTCTGGGGATAGCCACGTCATCAAGGGTACTGTGGCCAAAGGAAGAACAAAAGGCTGGCACAAGAGCTGGGGACAGTGTTGTGTTTGTCTCGTGGAGAGTTTCCTTCGTAGGAAAGCTTCGTTCTAATAATCCCTCCTGTGATCTCTCTTGAGCCCACACAATCCTCCTAGCATCCATGTCCGACCGCTCTTCCCCCAAGGACCTTCATGACTTAGTCCCCTGAGACCCCCATGTTGGAGACCACCCGCTGCCGGGGCTCCATAGCCTGCTCTCCTCGCCTCCCTACTACAGCCGGCTCTCCGATTGCTCCTCTGTGCCGCCCGCTGGCTCAAATCACAAGACAAGTAGTCTTTTTATGTGTGTCTTATTCGTGCTGCCGTGCTGTGCGTGCGAAGTACTCAAGTGATTTATTATGTCCTCCGGTCGTGCAACATATATGGACTGCAAGATCCCTCTGATATACCTGATTGGACATGTGCCTATTCATGTAGCCCGGGATAGCAAATTCAATGCGGGAACTTAAAAATAGTCTTAACAACACATGTAGATTCATATAAATCAGTTAACAACAATTTCAAAGCTTGAAATATTATGGACCTTATGTTCAGCACCCACCCAAAAATGTTAGCCCAGCTTTTGACTCATGGTTAGGATTGAACTTATTCCTACAGAAGCTGCTTAATCAAAAGATAAGAAAACAGTTATAAGACTGTAGGGCTAAAGTAGTGGTAATCACAAGTCTTTCTATCTGTACAACAACATAGTTAGGCAGTTAACAGTGCTTTAGCCCAACTTTTGTACATATGAAGAAGACTGATGAATAACGCTACAAGATATTCATCATCGGTCCACGTATGTATACTCATAGCCTAAAATTCTACTACAAGTATGTACGTCATGGATCTAATTCACATATGCATAACATACAGGGGAGAATATCATAATTAATACAGATCTTTTCATAAATGTATGCTCATCACACAACAAAATATACAAACTTATCACAAACTAAAATATACATGCATCTTAATTTGTTTCACAAGGGGGTGGCGGCGGGGGTTACAACACCTGTTGTCGGGGAAGACTTGCACGGCAGCTCTTTCCTAGCAGAAGAGAGGCGTCACGTTAGCACGGCGATCTTTCCTATCAGAAGGAGCGTCACGCCGTCCGGGGAGGGTCGACACGTATTCGTAGCTATGTCGGGTACAATTGAGCGTAGCCGTCGGGGAGGGTGAGTTAGCTGTCGGCAAAGGCGAGTAGCGCGGTCGGGAAAGGTGAGCTATGGCCGTCGTGAAGGCGAGCGCGCGGTCGGGGATGGGGAGATGGGTTGCCATGCGCCAACGGTTTGATTTGGGGTGTGAATTAAGAGGGGGGGGCCACCGCGATTAGGGTTTGGTAAAATTTGCAAACATTCTACCCGCAAGAGGTTTGTATGGGATTGCAACAACATTCAGTGGCGTTTGGCAGCTAAGCAACTCACCAAATCTGTTTGGCAACCGGCACCGGCGTAGTGCGTCAACGCCCCTGGTAACATTTTAGATGTTTGGCTTTTTCTATTAATATATCTATATTAAGAACTAAAAAGATTGAAAACTTACCCTGGAGTTTCTATGACCTTAATATAGCCATTGGATTAAATATGAGACTCTTATACTAATTTGTCATGTAAGTTCTTGAAAAATCTGAATATTCCAATGCGACGATCTCATCAGATCTAGAACTCATGATTCCAGATAATGTCGATCGATCAATTGGAGTTCCATTTGGCCTCTACATTGCAATACACGTGGAGATTAATTTTTAACATGGCCACTGTAATCACGGAATTTTTTCACACAATGGATGCACTTAATTATGATGCATTTGTAAGTGCACATAGGTTAACCGTAGTAGTGTTGACTAGAGGGCATACGCCGGTAGTATCCCATCTGCGACTGCTCTCCTCTCGTCGACTGCTAAAATTTTTTCTATGCGCTTCCCCGTGACTGCCGAGCCCGGCGCTATTTGCTAATACAGTGGCGTCTTTTCTACTGCGAATGCCAACACTATGACTAACAGTAGCACTGGCTATATGTCCGACACCCGCAGCTATTTTCAAATATTCCCGCTAGCGTGTCCTGTTTTTTAGACCCTCGCTTAACGAACTATTCCTATAAGGGTTTTCCTACTAGTGGATCTACTCAGTAGGAGAATGAAAGATAATGGTTATACTTTCAAGGTGAATTTGTACAAGCCTTATAGTGGGACCCCAACAGCCGAGACTACTAAGCTAGGCTTGCAATTGCAGTGAGTTGGTACCAAGGTAGCCATAACTCGAAGGTGCGGCTGAAGCACCTCCTTTTCAGGGTGGACACAACGCCAATGTGCCATGCACTGGATGGACTTGCCTGCTCTTCTACACTAGATGATGCCCCCGCCTTGTCGCAGGAACTTGGTAAAACATATGCATAAATTGGTGCTAAAAAAACTAAAAATTTGCCAAAAAAGCTCTCGTGATTTATTTTGAAACAATAAAGTAATGAAGCATGTGAAAAATGTTGTATCAAAAAGAAGAATCTATTGGACTGAAGTCAAATATGGGTGCCATTTGTTCCAAGCGTAACAATGTTACAATATATGTAGGTTCATGCTACAAAAATGTGTAATATGCCCGTCTATAGCCCCGCACAAAAATAAGTGGAGCAAATAACATGCCATGGTTGCTGAGGTGGCATGAGTGTTGCATGAATAGATGAGTACCAAATTATAACTTATGACCACATGGATGATTTGATGATGTGGCATAGTTGCATCAAGCAGAAAAAATGTAAGTGGTTGAACCTATATTTTTAAGATAGAAGCTGCACCTGTGTCCCACCGTGGCTTGGCCCAATGGGGCTAGTGCCTCACTATATGTATCCGCAACACAACAGTATTCAAAACATTGTGGCTGAGACATCCTGATGATTGTGTTGTCTAACCCTACTTTATCTTCAGACATCACTAGTGGAGATGGATAAGCGCTTGTGACGTGTGGCGGTTCTGAATGACATTATTTTTATAGATGCTTTTTTGTATGTTGGGATTACGAGGCAGAGTTTTGAGCCTTAAGGTCTCGGATTGATTTGTTGGCATCGGAGGCGTCACCACACTAGATTAATGTTGGGACTCTAAACATGATTGCTATTCTCAATCAGCTGAATCTAATCTGCACTACAACATTGATGGCAAGCTCTAGGTTTTGGTCGGATGCGACCACCAAGACAAAACAACACGCGAATTACTCTACATCGTCTCCGAGAGAACATTGTTCGACTTGGTTCTTTTAGATGCATAATTTGATTAGAATGAGAGATGTGTTTTCCATAAGCATGGCCGTAGAATGATATGAAATCCCTCCCTTGTATAATATCCTGAAATGCTTGTCCTGGTTTGTTGCATCCTCCTTCCCCCTTGTGTTCCAGTTCAATGTATGATAATGTACGTAACTAGTAATGTACTTTGGATATATACTTTTGGTTGTGCAAACAGTAGATTAATTTTTCGTCGCATATCTGTTATTCGCGAGCGTTCGGATAGCGTGCTGGATGCGCATGCAATGATTTGGTGCGTCATTTTTATATGTGCAGGTAGATCAAGCGGATATGAATGAGGTCATCCGAGGGAGGCAATCTCTCCATCTTGCTTGCGGATCCCTTGCCGTTCGTGTTTCTAATTCTAATTAGTTTGACGCGCCCACGTCGATCGGCTGTTTCTCCATCCATCATCAACTCTGAACACCTTTCCCTCGTCATCTGCACCCAACCGACGTTAATACACCGCAGTGGATAGCCAGCACATACATCTGCCTCCCGCTTCGCCTCCCCCTCCGCACACCACCTGGCTCAACCGGTAGCAGCAGCTCAACGATGAGCTCCACCAGAGAGGGCCCAAACAGCACCGAGAGGCTCGCCAGGTAACGGCCCTATGCGAAGAGAGCCCTGCAAGGCTCATCGTATCTCGGCTCCCATCAAGAGAGGGGTGGCCGCAGCGCTTCTTAAGGATTTTTACCCAAGGCAAAGACAACAACAACAACGTAATTACTCTACCTCGTCTCCGAAGAACATTTGGTTCGACCTCGTCTCTTTGAGATTCAATAAGATTGATGGAAGAATGAGATTTGTCATTTCTCCATTTGCTGGCCGTAGAATGATGCGATTCATCCCTTGTAATATATTCTTGAAACGTGTTGTCCTAGTTTGTTACATCCTCCTTAGTGTTCAGTTCAATTATGCTATGTACCAGTTAATGTACTTGATATATATTTTGTTTTGGAAGACATAGCTCTATGGTTTCGACCAATCATCCTCAAGGGCAATTCCTTTGGAGTGCAACGATCTATTAGGGCAGAGTGTTGGAGCCATGCATGCATGCTTCAGAATTAAGTTAAAAGTCCCTGGATGCTCGTGTTCAAATTTGTAATTAGTTTTTCGGCGCCACGATATCCGTGCCCCTCCATAACTATAGGCTCGATGTGGTCACAAACACACCGAACCAGCTTCTTCAATAACCATTCAAATCATAGTCCAAGACGGCCAGCTCTCGCCTCCCTCCCACAACCAGCATGGCCGCAACCGACTTCAGCACCAGCCCACCGTGAGTTCCCATGCGAGCTGCCACCGCCCACCGCAGAGCTCACCGGAGGACGCCCCGTATCCAAAGAGATGCCTCAAGGGACTTCATATCCTCGCTGCCATCAAAGGAGGGGTTGCCGCAACGCTCATAGTCCATACAAGGGTCTACGTTGGTCTCCATGCCGACGGATGCCTGGAGGGTGGTCCTGCTGCACCATACTAGCCTTCCTTCCCCCGCGCTGCGAGCTTGCTCGTCCTCTGGCCCAGGTCCAGCCCAAGGTGGACCGGTCGTACAACACCTCTATAGGCTTAAGGCCCTCGCCTTCACCATCACCAACGGTCCTCTCCCGCTCACGGCCTCTCGGCACACCGCCGACCATCTTGCCGCTCCTCACCCCCACCCGCACACCCGTCGTGCCATTCATCGAAATCCCTCCTGTGCTACCACCGAACGGAGGGACGATCACATTGACCTTGGCGGGCATCCCTTCCCCAGCTCCTCCACGCACATGTCCCTTAGGTCGCTCCTCTGTCTCCTCGGCGCGGAACGCGCTGTCGCTCGGGTGCCGGTCGTGTACCTTGGCCGGGACCCAGGAACACCGCTGGTCTCCATTCTTCACTTCGAGAACAATCTGGGTGGCGCGGGGGGGGCGGGCCCGGCCTGTCGATTGGACACGCCTTGGGCATGTTTCTTCGAGGGGTTCTCGCCTACGCCCGCTTCTGGGACCACTTCTGCCCTTCAGTACTAGCTGGGAGGAGAGCGTGTGTGAGGCCAGGCACCGTCCTCGTCCTCAAGTATGCGGATATCAAGTCGGACCCGGCGCGGGTCGTTAGGAGGGCTCGCGAGCTTCCTCGGCGTCCCGCTGACCGAGAGAAGAAGGTCCGGCGTCGCGGAGGAGGTCTTGAGGAGTTGCCAGCTTCGAGAACGCTCACCGGCCTGGAGGCTGAACCAAGGTGCGGTGGCGTCATTGGCCAACGGGAATAAGTGCAGTTGATACTCCATGTTTCTATAGGAAGGGCGAGGTAGGGGACTCTGGGCGAACCACATGAGACGCGAGATGGCTGAGAACTCGACCGCATCGTCCAGGCACAAGCTCCGGGCTCCGGGCTCGTGTTTTGAGCAAGAGCATTTGTTCGTGTCCTTGTTCTCGTTTGCGCTCTGGCTCTTCTGGTTGGGAGAGGGAGATCCCTATGTTGATTGTGTGTGTGTGTGTGTTTTTTAAATCGTAATTTGGTTGCCTCATCACAGTGTCACGTGGTGTTGATTCTTCTTCGTTTTTAATTAATTTGGGGATACTTAATAAACGTTGTGGGCAGTGTGTGTGTGGCCTCAACTAGCTGGTTTGTACCTGTGACTAGTGGTCTGTATTTTATCCGAAAGAGTGGAAAACTGTATATCTTTCTTACAGACATGTAAATCCTCCGCCTGGATAGCAGTTTACAGTGAGATGAAGTGATGTTGCCACATAATCCTCTTATTGTCATCATATAAGGCTTTGTTCAATACGGGGCAAAATTAGCCACAAAACACTGATTTCTTCAACAAACAATTTGAATAGGTTAGGGCCAAAGAATTATCCGGTAAAAACAAAAACTTTGATATAAAATGATAAAAAAAAATATAGGCTAAACAATAATGATCGAAAGTACGGATAGGGACAACTGAGGAAAACAAGCAGAACGTCTACTGAAAATACACTTGCAGCGACGAGGATAGAACCTAACTAAAGAACAGTGTCCATATTTTATCTCGAGGCAAATACTATCATCTACGAGTAATTTGCTATCCCTCCCTCCGTTTTTATTTGTCATCGTATTAGCTTTTGTCAGAAGTCAACCTTATAAGCTTTGACAAAGTTTTATAAACAAAAATATGACACATATACAATAACAAGTCAATACCATTAGATTTTATTATTGAATGTACTTTCACATCATATAGCTTTGTTATGGTAATGTTTATATTGTTTTCATAAAACTTTGGTCAAACTTTACGAAGTTCACTTCAGTCAAATCTAATATGCAGAGTAAATACAAACTTAGGGGTACATCCATGTACACAATTGGTTGTATAAATCTATAGATTAAAGTAAAGAGGCAGCAAAGTACACATTTGTTTTCATATTACCCAACATAGCTCATAATAAAGAAAAGAAAGAAAAAATATGAAACTTGGTGATTCCTGCTTGATACTGAACACATATCACCAAAATGAACATCATCAACTAAGAACCCTACAGCCACTCAATCGGGTCACAAGCAATAAATGACCTTGGGCTGGATGGACTAGTTTTGCAGACGCAGCGGTATAAAAGACGTCCAAACCCGTTGCAGTTTTGCGAAGGAATTAGAGCTCCAATTCCTCGCGTCCCACTGCCTGAAGAGGAGGAGGCTCTGGGGTTGCTCAATAGGTGGTAGACTCGCCCAGTTTTTGCGATGCTTACCAACCTAAAGGTTACCGCAGGTTTGGAGGCGTTAGCTACCAAACAAAGTTTACTTTGTTAATTCCTCATTTTATAGAAAGGAAAAGTAGGGGACCTGGGTGAACCTCATTAGCCGCGAGATGGGCGACAAGTTACCACATCGTACCAACAGAAGCTTCAGGGGTTTGGGCTTGTGCTTCAAGTCAATTTGTTATCTTCTGTTTCTGTCTCGCAATTCCCATAAGCACGTTACAGATGTTCCCCCTACTATATGTGTCTCAGTCTCTGTATCATGTTTGGAAATAAAATAAAACGCTTGTTGTCAAAACCTGACCCAGTGTGGTGGTCAAAGACAAACGGTGTGTGCATTTTATCTGATACCACAGTGTCAACTGTATACCTAAGTGAGCTACTTTGAAAACCATGGTATTGTGTACGAAACAAATTAAGTAACCATTTGATCTCAACACCTTTTTTTGCCCGTACACTTTGCAGGATCTTTCAGCCAGTAGGGTGATGACAATTAGATAAAGATGTTTTGTTTAGGATTTGGGCCCCCTCAGCCTTCCTTCACATTCCAAAACCATCTTCCTTGGGGTCTTAGCCTGAGTTAAGTGGTTCATTTCAAGATGCAGTGGCCTTGTTATTGGACTCAGGCCGGGCAAGTGGTTTCAAAGGGAACCGTGAGTTTGGTGCCATTCCTCCGGGGCTTAGGGAATAATATCCTATCCTAATAAAATTTCTGTAACAAAAACTCCTTACCAAAACTTGAGAATGACATATGTCAAATATTTACATGCATAAACATGCCTGGTATGGGCTTTAGGACTGCATTTTGGTATATATCTCAATACACCAGAAAGAATATCATAGAACATGCTTTATGTCCAGGATAAAATACAGATTTACAAGAAAAGCTCAACAAGTGCGTTAATAGTTACTTTCTAGACAGTACATAAGTAAGGAGTGAAAGCAGGATCCCTATTATTCAAAACAAAACCCTGCCATGAAGACGACTATCAATATCATATCAATTAACACTACATTGCTAACTGTTAAGTACATAGGTTACTTACCAGTTACAGAACAATACAGACAAGTATATACCAAGACTGATTTATGAGGCCAATTTATTGGGCAGCTACGCATTTTAAATCAAGAGGCACAAGAAAAATCAAGAGTTCTGAAGCTTATGTGTCACAACATAAGCATTTGGTAAAATGAGGACTGACACAAAAAATAAGCCTACACAATAACACGATCAAAAGTATGGATATGACACTAAGGACAATCAGCATAACACCTAACTGAAGAGACCAGTCAAGAGCAAAAAGAATATGCCCCAAACTATAAACCACGGTGTACACTCCGATTATCTCAAGATAATAATTTTTTCATCTATTTGCTATCTATCCGCTAGCATTGCTTATAACATAACCACTTAATTTCAGAAGACCAAGTTTTCGGTGGAATTCTTGCTTGACAACGGAAACACAGATAACCCCAGGGAATAATAAAGGTCGTCAACTAGAGCCTAGAGCCACTCACTCGGTTTACGGTGCAATGAACTTGGCTGGCGTGGACTGCTACAATCTGCTTTCCTCCAATAATCTGAATCTTAATCTGGCTCCGAGTATCATCAGGAAGCAACACCACCAGTGAACAGCCCCTTGAACAATGGTGTTTCATCCACACACCACCGTCCGTTGGGAAAAAGCATGGCGGGACGAGGGCTTCTTCTTTGAACCTATGCCGCTTAAGATTGAGTCGACCGTTCCATTCATACCTTGTCAACACAATCTGCCCATCAGGTGCCATACAAGTGCCCCGCAGACGCTGGCGACATAATGCCCCACGCTCCACGTCCCCTTTTTCACATAATTAACGAACAATCTCATGGGTGTCCAGCACCAGAAAAATACCGGCCTCTGCAATATATGATGCGGTACTTGAGCGACCAGATGTTTGCTCTGATCACTAGTAGAAAAGGCCCATTTGTCCCGGTTCATAAGGCCATTTGTTCCGGTTCGGGAACCGGGACTAAGGGTCGGGACTAAAGCCCGGTTCTTATACGAACCGGGACAGATGGGGCTCCACTTGGCCGCTGCGGCGAGCCCAGAGAGGAGGCCTTTAGATCCGGTTGGTAAAACCAACCGGGAACCAACAAAGATCATCCACATGTCAGCAGCTCAGGAGCTGTGGTTTTTTTGTGTTTTGTTTTGAGAGGGGGGGGGGGGTGGTTTAGGGGTTTTGTAGGGTTCATTTAGGGTTTTCTTATTGTGTTAGCTACTAATAGAGAGAAATGTCCTCTCTATCCTCCGTGGCTTGGTCAAGCCTACGTCCTATACGTATACGAGAGAACTCGACACTCTAGCTATGTAAGCAAAAGAAGGAACCATTAAGTACACCAATCGTCATGAACATATCAGAGAGAATGATCGACCTCGTCCTTCTCCCGCGAGATTGGGGTCGAACAACATTTTTTCGTATATCTATCCGCGCTACTAGCTACATATATACAATTAAGATCCCTCATCTGAGTCCCGTTCCACAATGGTATTCTCCGGCTGGATTGTGTATGACGTGGTCAAAAAGAATCCAGCAAAATTCTCTTAATTTGCCTTTAAAGCGATCTGTGTAGGAGTTTCATCCCGCACTATCTGCCAAATCTCAATTTGAAAAGGGGGGTCAATACATTATATGATGAAACTCAACACACATGATGGTAATAAAATAAAATTGTGAATATTATTCTTACGCACTCATATTTGTTTTCAGATTACCCGCTTAGAGGTCCGTTGCGTTGTAGAGTACTCGCAAACGTAGTATCCACAAATAGTAATCCCCGCCTTCTCCACATACCACTTACGAGAAAACGAGGTCATCAAACTGATAATCCAGCATTATAAAATGGTATTGATGAAACTAGTTAGAAATCATGGAGATGCTCGAACTAGCTAGTAGTACTTAACTTTCGGGTGTGTAAATCGCAGTCCCCGTCAGTCCGGAACTTCTGGCGGGAAACAACTTTCCAAACCCTGCGATACAAAGAAAATAATGACTGATATCAGGAAGAACAAAGTTGCCGATTAATGGTGTATTGAATCCGATTGACACTTCTGGGCTTTCATCATGGCCGCATACCTTGGGATCTTTTCGTCTGAATCTAAGACGGTTCTAGTCCATGCTTGCTCAAGCTTAATCTCTAGGCGAATAAAGATGGAAAGCTGCGCACGGCATGCATAACTCATCAATTACATTACTATAAACCTTCGAGTAATAATGAAAAACCGAATATGTCATATACAGTAACACTCCTTGTTGTAAGGAAAGAGTATTTTTATCTTTTGTTTTGATTTTTAATTAAGCAACGCTTGTACAAGTTGGCCTCGGTTTCTTTCGGATTAATATGGTAAAAACCGTCATTCACAATCTATGATATTTGTGTTATGACCCAATATCATAGATTTGTGCATTTCTGCATCGACGTCTTCAATCTGCATAATATAAGTGAGGATATTATATATACGTGCAATGAACGAGCTTAGCTATCTATAGAGACTTAATCAGAAGTAATAAGTACTTACTGACAGTAGCAATGATGATTATTTTTTATTGAGGTCCTTTTGATTGAACACTGGACGAACCTCCCTCAATGGACAGACAAAGAACAGATCAATCCAACGAGGTCGTGTCTCCTCTTTAACTCATCAACGCGCACAGCGTCAAAATATCCTTCCCAGACTTGCAGGGTCCATGTACCACTTATTGGAATCTTCGCATACATCGTGTTTTAGAGCGGATCACCAAGGTCTGACGAGATGCTTCCCGTACTTGGTATTTGTGTTCGTCCACGCTCCAGTGTATCAAAATGTGCATCGTCTGGCAGGTAACAACCAGGATTTGTACCAACCGGGCAGGCATCCCGCAGATTTGCGACATATCTTGCTAGACCCCACCAAGACCTCTCAACCCAATTGGATCTGTGGGCACGATTGGGTTTTGCCTGTTCGCCGAGCCTGGGGAATTTTGGTTCCCACTTCTTTCGTTCTTGTAAACCTTTTGTCAGTTGAAGTAGTTCCCCGACCGGCGCGCCCTGTCGCCCCTGCCTTTTTTTTTAAGGCGCTGGACATGGTTGTCATCCGGCGAGTCGGGTGGCGCTTTCAGGTTCTTCACAGATGCGCTTCAATTTCACCGGATCCATCTCTCCTCCAAGGTGGATTTCTTTGCAAAAAGTCCTCACTTGGGCTTTACGATCTCCGCGTTTTCCTCATCGTCATCTCGTATGGTACTTTCTCTAGAGGGCGTGAGAGTCGGACCGAATCTGTATTGGCTCCCGCCTTGGCTGTACTGCTAGGACGCCGGAGCGTCAGTTCGGAGTGCTGCATCTGTCTTCCTTCGTTTCTACGAGGCGGAGAAGGCGGCGGAGTGCCCTGATCACTTCGCCATAAGGAGGAGGCGGAGTGCCCTGACTCGCGCGTAGGAGAGGCGAGGAGATGCGGAGTGCCCTGACCACCGAGGAGGTGGCGGAGCGGCCAGTTTCGGAAGGTTTGGGAGCTCTTCCGCCATAGACATGGAGTCTTCAGCACAATACCCAGCTGATCTCCCCTTCACCGGTAGGGTGTCAGCTGGAGCTTCCTCAAATCCCCTCTTTTTCATCGATCATCACAGACAGCATAGCCTTGTGGAATCGGAAGGCATGAAAGTTTGCGGCCGTGTTGAGGAGGTTAACCGAGCCGACAACCGAAACCGCCTTGACTTTGAGTGCTGCCCATATTTGCGTCGTAAGGTGGAATCTTGATCCTCGTGATAGCAATCCCCCGGGGTAGCTGGGGGAGCCGTAATCAGGCTGCTGAAGGACCTCGGGAGGGTATTTAATCCACTCTGCTTCTTCTTCGCTGAGATGGAGGGTAGCTTCTGGGGTAGCTCCGGCGGTCGCTGGCTCTGAACTAGTAGTGTAGTGCTTGTTCCTCTAGTGCTCGTACGACCTTGCTTCAGCGACTACATTGTCCGTCTGCTCACTTCCTCCTCCTCTCCCTGGTTTGTGTAACCCCCTGCCGCTGGGAACCCACAACCCTCACGCAACGGAGGCCCTGCCGTGCTGCGTTTCGTCTGGGTTCTCAGGATTCCCCGAGGCCGGGTGATCTCGTCGTGTCTCTTGTCGGGAACTAACGTCCCTTCCTCGCGTCTGCTGCGATATAGACTTCTGAGCTTCTTGACGGTATTTTCAGTTTGCTCCTTTCGTCCAATGGCACTTCCTGTTTCATGTCCAGGTCCCCCAACCCCGAAGAACCAATCCTTGAACGGTCCTGCAGTCAATGTCTCGGGTTTCGACCCCTTTATCAAGCAGGTCCTTCTCAGCCTTGTCCCCAACGGCCGGGCTTTGGAGGTAGCCACCTGACCCCGGCGATGGTGATACTCCTTTCTTGGTGCATCATTTTTCCTTGTGTTGTTCGGCTGACATCTTCTTACTCTTTCTCTGATGTCTTGTGGGCCACAAATGCGGGCCAGTGATCTCTTATCTTCGCAATCTGCCGGTGAATTCTGGAGTCTTCCGTGTCCCTTTGTCGACAAACGTTGATTTCAACTCATTCTTTTTTCCACTCCTGAATAGATCTGGCCCCTCTTCTTCAATAGCATGAAGCCTTGACCAATGGCTCTATAACACTCTAACTGGCTTATCCGGATCCCTCCTCTGGCGGTAGGGTGAAATTTGCCTTCAGCGCGGTCCAAGATCATCTTTCTGCTATCGTTGCAAAGACACTTGAGGGTCTTCTCTCTTATAAGGCTTATTCCTTGGTGGATGCTGCTCGGGATCATGTCCCTAACAAGACCCCGCACTGGAGCAGAAAATGCTTCCTTGGTCTCCCCTAGGTTCACTCGGTGGCCATCCCTTGATTGCTGTGATCGTAACCTTTCATCCTGGCGCAACCTTTTCTTCCTTTCTTCGGCCCTCGTCTCGTTACGCAGTTTGGCTTCGATCCGGAGGGCTAGAAAAGAGAAAGAAGAGGTTTAATATGTGTACATCCAAAACAATTAATGCATCAATTAGCTAGTCAGCCGGCTTAATTAATATATAACCAGATCCGCCGGACTTTGCAACAGCTCCTTTCCTCCGTTTGGCCTCATCGGAGCCCATCAAAATCAATGTCCTTTCCATTTCCTTCCACCCTCCATTGTTCGATCACCGGAGCCTGCTTAACCCTCTCCTTCCAACCATCCGGTGTCCGTTGTATCGACAAGATATCACCTCCGCCGAGGATTATGTCCCCCCACAAACTGTTCGGCTGCGATTTCTTCGTGCTCCCTAGTTTCCTGCAAATATTACAACAATGCAATTAATATACAAACATGACAATGGATATATTAGTGCAACTTAGACCTAGCTTAGCTCGACGCTTCTAACGGTTTGGGGGTGGCCTCGACAACTCTTCTATCGACCCGCCTCTCTCATGAATTTCCGACGTCCGGACGACAAGGAATTAATCAAAATGACTGCCATTCCTGGATGTGCAGAAAATGGTCACCAGGGAATATTTTTCTTATCTCATCTACCCTTTATATGTCACTTGTCCTAGTGTCAAAGAATTCAAGAAACCATGACTTCACAATCATAGCCAGAATGACAAGGGTAGATGGTACGAAGCCTTCAAGTTGTTTTTGAACGGAGTTCCATAGAATAATTCGCTTTTTTGGGTAGGCAAAAGTTCAGCAAGGCCTCCGAATCTCTCTAGTTGTAAAGTCCTTTGCTGACAAATTCGTATCAAAAGAGAATTTTCTATCAGGAACTCCGTTCCAAACAACTTTGAAGGGGGCTCGTGTAGGGGGGGGGGGGGGGGGGGAGCTTCGTTAGCATCATCGCCTGTTACTTTTCGACTATAATTTTTTTTTGAGCGCTAAATACCCTGAAATTTGAAAAGCCTTCAAATGAAACTCTGAAGAGGTTGAAAATTGGCATTATATCAGCATTTTCATTCACCCACTAGCAGTGCTAAAAGTTGAGAGGATTCCGGCAAAAACTGGATGCACTTCGTGTACAAAATGGACATCTCTTTCGCATTCATGTTCGGATCAAAACTTCACCTGTTCCAAAGGGATTTCATTCATTTTTTGAACTATTTTGAACTCCAGACTTTTTGTTTGCTCAAAATGAACCATTCAAAGCCACTCAATCATTTTCAACCCTTTCTGACGTCAATCTGTCTTCACTTTTTCTTCGGATGTTTCTTTGCTTTATTGCGGTCGGACCATGGATATTCTTCATCGCTTAAACAGGGTGTTTGGGTCAGCCTGGACTTTTTGAAGGGATAATTTCATGAAACTTTCATAATCTTCAGACATGGTCTGTCTTACCCCCACTCCAACATGTCCTCTTTTTCCCTGAAAGAACTTGTGCGCTTTGGGCTCATCGTATGTTTTTCGCTTTTCCTTATCTTTTCTTTTTCTCGGTTTGGTATACATGTCCTTCACATAGAAAACCTACTGCGCCACATCATTGCTAGGACGAATCTGGTATCGTCTGTGTACCCAAGAATGTTCAGAACCACGTTGTCATTCCGTAATGTGGCTCTAACCTGTACCCTATACCCCCCGCCTCCTGACAGATGACCCATATTGCACTTAATCAAAGGGACCTTAAAATCAGTCGTATAAGTTCCCATATGGTCCACTATGTAACCTAAGTGTCCTTTTCCCCTCTTGTTGCCTGCATCAAAGCGGGACACACTGTTTTGGTTAGTGCTCTTTTGTCTTGGGCGATCGTGTAAAATGTATTCTTCCCGATTTAATCCTCTCGTATCCTTTGTAAGTCATACGTCGAAGATGGTCCCCTGGACAACGGTACAAGCCATCGAAACAGTGTTGGTCACCCTCGAGTTTTTTCACAACCAACTGCCGAAAGTCCGATGTGTTAACATGTAATTCCAGTATTCACCTGCTCTCCGGGTGTTTGGAGCGCAGAAATGTTCTTGTGTTCATCGACATACGGTGTCCCCAAGGTAGAGTTCGTAGAACTGTGTAAGTTGCTTGCGACGCAAGAATGCCTGTCCCTAGCATATTATTGAGTCCCCTCCTAGCGTGCCTTTTCCCTTCAGTCCTCCCGCTCATAACCCCGCGATTAGAGAGACCAATCTTCTTAATCCAGAATGAGTCACACAAAACCCAATGACATCCGCTGTTTGATGGCCCATGGAGATGCTTCCTTCTGGCCAGCGCGGTTCGAACATATTTCTTTAGGACTCCCTGAACCTCTCAAAGGGAATATTGTTAAGAAATACGGGGCCCCCGAACAACAGTCTCGTCGACTAGATGACTAGGACGCGTCATATTGAAGAAGATGGTGGGAACACCAGCTCGAAACTGACGACATTGCGCCACTCATCCTTAGGCCTTGGTTATGATTTCTGGATCGATTTCACCGTTCTGAGAGATTGCATTGGAGGCGCACTAGCTCCACAACTGGCTGAATCGAACGTTTTCCAGTAGAAGCCCCCCAATGCAACCGAAGCAGTTGCGTCATAATCACGTGACAGTCATGAGCTTTTGTTCTGAAACTTTCGTCTTGCCATATTTATTATTCCCTTTATATTCGACGAGAAGCCAGACGGACCTTCATACTGAGCAGGCATTCAAGAAGATTTCGCTTCTCTTTCTTTGGTAATAGCCGAGCCTTGGCCGACCTTCATAAACCGCTTTGGAGGCATGCCTCTTTTTCGTGCCACGTTGCAGGTCCTCCCGTGCTTCGGTGTATCTTGTCTTTCCATACCCCCAAGAAGCCTAGCGTTCACGCAAAGGTCTTTGTCACGTGCATCACGTCGCATTGAAGAGCGGACCTCTAGTCTTTCCAGTAAGGTAGGTCCCCAATATGATTTCTTTCTTCTTTCCACATGGGAGCACGTCCTCAGCGTCATTCGGAACAAGATAGTCCGGCCGGACCCTTGCCAAATATTACGTGTAATCATTGACATACAAGTAGTGATCACCGGTACGCATGGCGGGCTTCTTCCGGTGATCTGCCTCGCCTTGAAATGCTTGCCTTTCTTTCGACATTTAGTGTGGTCGGAGAAATCGAAACGATGGCCCCAGGTACACATTCTTCCTGTTTGTCCAGGTAATAATCTTTCGGTGTCAGCAAACATTGCGATGCATGGCGTGGTATCCCTTTTTTGTCCTGTCCCTGAAGTTCTGAGAGCAGGCCATCCTGATGGTTACAAACAGTAATGCATGCAGGTTCCCAATTCCGCCTGTCGGTGCTCATCCCACACACGTACCGTCAACAAACACCCTTTCCATTCCAACAGCTATAAAAGTTTCTTCAACTAAGCCTAGGTACCATCAATGTCGTCGCCGGGTGCTTTGGGGCTGGATTGGTACCGCATCATAATGGAACTTCCGTTCATGCACACCAAGTGAGAAGGTTAATAGATACAGTAAGAGTCAGACGGTCCAGGTGCTGTGATCAAGACAGGATGCTGCTCTGCTCCCGAAAGGATTAATGCCATCCGTGCTTAAACCAACCATACGTTCCTTGGGTCACCCTGAACTCATTCCTGTACTTTCTCTCGATTTTTCTCCAATCCTGCGACCCGTCAGCGGTGCTCTCAACCTTCCCGTCTTTCTTACGGTCCTCTCTGTGCCCATCGTACTCAACTTAGCATGCTCTTTGTTCTGAACAGACGTTTCAACCGTGGTATTATAGGAGCATTACCACATCACCTTGGTAGAACCCCTTCCTGGGGGCTCAACCGTCCCATCACCATGTGTCATCTCGTCTGATCTTTATAAACCGGCAAGGCACCGCATACCGGGCAATGCGTTCAAATACTCGTATGCCCGCGGTACAGGATGCAGTCATTAGGGCATGCATGTATCTTCTTTCTGCCCCTCCAACCTAGAGGGCATACGACCTTTCCTTTGCTGCTACGTACTGTCCGTGCATTTCGTTATCCTTTGGAAGCTTCTTCTCAATATTTTTCAGTAGCTTCTCAAATCCTTTGTCCCGCACAAGCATTCGCCTGCCTTCCACTGCAGCAATTCCCATACGGGACCGACTTTGTGTTGCCATCTTCGCAATTGTGTACAACAACCCTTTTTGGTGACCTCACATGCCGTCGAATTTCAGCTTCTCCTTTTCACTTTCGCACGTCTCCTTGAATCACTGCCCGATGAGATCATCTCTGGCACGAGACATCGTCTGGTTCCCGCTTGATCTTCACACTTTCCCACCGTTGGCAGCAATCATCATATTCCGGGGGCACATAGTTTCATCGTCCTCTTCTTCTTCTTCTTTCGCTGTCTTCCATCATAACCCCTATTACTCCGTACTGGTCCACAAACATTATAGTGTGTGCATGAAACCCTATAAAGCAGGTGGGTGTGAAGGATTTCCAGTCGAGTAAGACTTCGATTCCCCACATATCAGGGCATTGCAACACATAAAACCATCTGCTATGTTTGCCTCAAGCCACTCGAGAAATTATGCAACGCCCTTAATATACTCGAGGTCGCGTCTGTCACCGTACATCCATTGCCGGTTCATCTGCGTGCATTATATATAAATTAATTGTGTCAAAACCATACAAACATCTGAACATGATACGTGACCAATTCATAGAAGTTCATCATCACATTAAAACAAAGTACATCCATAGTTCTCATTGAACAACATTAGCTCTTCAGAGCCCTAATTAAACCATACATTATGAACTATGTAAAACATTTTCCATGCAAACAACAAATGCTATCATAATCGCACCCAAGTAAACAAGTGATCCAACTGCTAAATGATACAGCACCAAGCCTCGGTATGATGAGCATATTTTCTATACTTTCTAATCTTTGAAGTCGCATTGCATCCATCTTGGACTTGTGGATCATCGACGACATCCGCAAATGCAACTCCAATATCCTCTTCTCCTCCTCAATTTTTTTGTTTCAATTTTTCCCCTTCAGTAATTGTTTTTTTTCTTCAACTAATTTAACCTCATCGCAATAGGGTCGGTTGGATTTCCGGTTCACATACCTCCTAATAAAAAAAAATCTATGTCCACGTTGGTCGTCATAATGTCATAAACAACAAAAAAATGACCAAATTAGTTATAAAAATAATATATACCAGCACACCAATTCCGAATCTAGACAGGAACGAGGGCCGACGGGGTCGGATACCAAAACCATCGCACTATATAATAACAAACAATAATAAAGTAAGAAATTATACAAGTATCTATGTAATCATACAAGTAAAGAATTTTTCTTTTTGAAAGAAGATAAGAACAAAGGCTCCCCACGGTTATGCGGCTACGATATCGGCGCGGGCGATCGACGGCGGTGAAGACGGGGACGGGACGTGACGGACCGCTAAACCTAGACAATCTTTGAGGAAATGGAGCTTGAAGTTCAGTTTTTGGAGAGGAGAAAAAGCTTAGTATGTTGTTTCGGAGGGGGCATTTCATCGAACACCTCAATGTGCTAGGAGGTGATCTAGAGCCCCACAAACACACCTCCCCTCGCCGTCCAGAAAAACAGAGTAGTGGAGTCTCTGCTCGCGGTTCGAGGGGTATCTATAGGCACAGACAATTGGTCCCGTGTTCGTTGGTGGAACCGGACTAAAGGCACACCCTTTGGTCCCGGTTCCAGCCACGAACCAGACCAATGGATGTGGGCCAGGATCGAGGCCCATTGGTCCCGGTTCTTGTCTGAACCGGGACAAAAGGGTCCATACGACCGGACCATGCCCCACTAGCCCCGGCCCGGCCCTGGGCCGCACGAACCGGGAACGTATGCCCCATGTGTCCCGGTTTCCTGACTGACCGGGACTAATGGTCTGGGCTGCCTGGGACACAAACGCCCTGTTTTCTACTAGTGTATAGTCCTCCTAGTAACCCAGAGACTCCCGTCCGGACGCCATTGTGTTGTACGCGCAGCTCCCCTTCCACTCTCAAAGGGGCGCCCATGGTCCCCTCGACCGGGGTCCCTCGACATGCCGGAAGTACTCGGCGACGGTGTTCCAAAACAAGCATGTTGTTGTATTTCGCCAGGCAACTCGACCAGCGCCATTGTCTGCCGGGACAAGCCTATATTCTACGGGGACCTGTAAATTTTTTAACAGGACAAGGCACGTTTTGTGGTATCTAGTATGGACTTGTTTCACCTCATACTTGTAAAACGACAGTTATTTTAAACCATTTGGGGTTTTTTTTTTTTTGCGTGATCTTCTAGAGATGCTCTTAGCATTTTTTTTTTCTTCAAGAACATTGAGAACTAGCTGTAGCGATGGAAACTTCTTGTGTAGGATATTGCCCTAGAGGCATCATAAATGTTTTGATTATCTCCCTGTTCATAATTAGGTTTGTTCCATGCTATAACTGCATGGTTCTCGCGTCTGCAATAAAATGAGGCTCTGGGAGGAAGACTCATATGCACGTGTGGAATAATAAAGGTAAATGTACTTCCTAGTCTGTGCCCTCTAGATTAGCTCAAGTGTTTTGCATATGGTTCTGTTTTTCCTGATCATGGGCATGTGCTATGCCAGCAATTTTTGAGGCACGTGTTAAAAGACAGTTGTGTTGAAATCGACCCCGAATTGATGTATCTATGAGTTTACATTTTCACAAAGTAATGGTTAATAACAACAGAGATGGTTACGTTGCATGATTCCTTCACATGAGAGTACGATTTTCTATCGAGTTCTTCTGCTTTGCTTCATGAACTGTGGGGTTTGTTAACTCATCTCCGTAATGGTGGATATTACGGCGGCTTACCGGGTTCATGGAAAGTTGTCAAGTACTTGATAGGCTTTATATTGGGAGATTTGCTCCTCCGACATGGAGAGATATCTCTGGGCCCTCTCTGTTTTACGTATCCATCAATCGTCTGGCCATACACTTTGGTGATTTGATCACGGTGATTGCCGGAACACGGTAACGAGGAACAAGACACTACCGATAGACGAGGTAAACTTTCGATAGTGGAAAGTTGTTGATACCCGGGGGATGCCGACATGGTCTAAACCTCGGGTATTTTTTACTATATCGTGAAGCGACAGGAATAGCACACGGTAACTGAGGTTCACTCGCGAATATTCATTCGTGTTGGTATAGGGGGGCAATATTAGGGTGTGAGTCCCACGGCTCGGGCGGATTGGTGAGCATTGCGCGGAAGCGGGGTTCCTTGTCAGGTCATCTTCACCGTACCGGGTAGTGGGGGCGGGGTCACAATGCTTAGGTTCATCTATCTGCTGATACTAGAACGGAGTCTCGTAGCAAATCACTGAAAAGTTTCGTACATCCGAAAGGTTTCTGACAGCGGAAAATTCCGCAAGAGAGTCACCGGGATGAGTTTTCCGGTGAAACTGAAAGTGTTTCATGATAATACCATGAAGTCAAATTGGGTTTCGGCACAGGTGCCCGATAATTCTTTCTTGATGGTGCCAGATCATTCTGGAAACTTTTGGGAATTTTTCTGGAAAAAACCCGAATGTTCCAGAGCTGCTGAACCACTTCAGATGCTTTTCGCAGATGAATTCAGTATCTGGAATTGTTTATCCAGACGCGTTTGAAATTATTTTAGTGGTACTGGAATGTTCTAAGCCCACATAAAATATTTTTCAGTTTTGATCTGACGCTGAAAAATGTTGTCGTGACATTTGAAAGGCTTTTTTTTGTTCCTTTGAAAGTCCACTTTTTGGTCTTCTAAGTGCGTTATCGGCAAAAAATCGACTAGAGGGGGGGTGAAAGGCGATTTTTTACGCAATTCGTGCACGAGATTTCAACGGCTTAGGAAATTCCGATAACGAACTACGTAGCACGACATAAGTACTCAGATGCCAACCTAACATGACATAAGTACGTCCTCTTATTGAATGAAATAAGGCCAAGAGTACAGTATCAGGTAGCGTGAAACACAGGATAAGCAGGCTAAAGACTAATGACTGAAGCAATAGATTGAGGGAAGAAAAGTCTTCACACAATACGATCACGTAATCAACCATGAATGAGGAAATGAAAGTGTTGATGAAATAGAACCAGTAGCTCGGGTGAGACAATGATTTGGTAGACCTTGCCACTGCTGTGAAGT
>JAAAXO010000418.1:0-36436 GCA_011799875.1 Thinopyrum elongatum
CACGAGGTGCGGGTCATTGTTGCTATTCGGTGCCGCTCTCTGTATGCCAGGTGAGGGTGTTACCTTAAGGACGTCATGCTTCCCTATGAATCTCGTGATGAAGGATGATGTCGCCTGAGAAGACTGGAAAATCCCCACATGGATGGCCCTGCACCGAGTAGACCAAATTACCCAAAGAGTTACTGCAAGAAGTACAAATTTCTCATGCGATAATGATTCCAGCACAGTAAATAGCCACAGTTTGGCACTTGGTTCAGCTGTAGAAACCAAGACCCGAGCCATTTCCTCGTCAACTATAGCCCAGATGCATCTCGCCGTTGTGCAATTGATCAAGGAGTGTCTCCAGGAGTCGAGTGAGCCACACAATCCACAAGAAGAAGAATCAGACATGTGCCTATGAGCTCTCACATCTTCTGTAGGTAACGAATGTTTAGAGAGCCTCCATAAGAACATTCGTACTTATCTGATTTCACTAAGAAAACTCTATGCTTAACGAAGTGCCAGCTCCAGAAATCTTCGATTGATCTGGTAAATAATAGTTTTTTTTTTGAGACAACGTCACGCTTTGATGTGAGGTTATAGCATCCAAACTCAGTGCGAGACAAGGCCTGCCGCAAGAAAGGAAGGGGGAGACCGACGCGAGGAGGAAAAGAGAAAAAATCTGAATTGATCGCCGCCTCCGCCGCTACACATCCACGCCGTCGACGCGATGATTCCCAACCTCTCCGGTCTCCGCCGTCGAGAACCACTTCGGCACCGCCGCGGCCGGCAGCGAAGACTTCGGCGGCCTCTTCTCCGCCGACACCGACGACCAGCTCGCCCTCGAATTCCCAACCTCTCCGCCCTAAAGAACCACTTCGGCGCCGCCGCGGCCGGCAGCGACGACTTCGGCGGCCTCTTCTCCGCCGACCAGCTCGCCCTCGAGTTCCCCATCTGCAACCACGTGCGTGAGCCTTCCCCTCCCTCAATCCCCTTTTCTCTCCGCCGGCCTCTGATCCGTTTGCGCCCCTTTTTCGTTTCCCGGTGGCAGGGGCGGAGCCAGGATTTAGGCATAGGGGGGGCGGAGACACAACAACCAGGAGAAAAAAAATGTAATCTTTACAATCATCTAATTGAAAAGTACTCATCTTTTGAAATAGGATTAGTGCTATTTTTCCCCAAAAGTTGTTCGTTGATTGTTCATCCAACAATTTTTGGGTAGCAAGCTTAACCTAATTTGTCGCTAATTGACGTTTTCCTTTTCATATTACAACTGCGCAATTGATGATAAATTAAACTGAAAATATATTTTCAGTGCATCATACCTAAAACCATAGTGAGGATAAAACAAATCTCACGCACATGGGCTGGTTTCTAAGTGAAGAAAACCTAAATCACAACAGCGAATGGAGAGACTAACCTGACCATCTCCTTGTGTTGTTGTGTGCGCGCTCGCAAGGTGCAGAGTGAGAGCGCCGCCATGGATTGCAACCTTTGTGGTCAATGGCAATTGGCAGTTTCCCAAGACGGCCAGACGCCCTAGACGCAGCGACGGCGCCCACGATCTCCTCGATCGTCGAACTTGCCAAGGAAGACCTATTTCTGTTTAACAGTGGGCTGGATCGAGTACTATTTGGGCTGCCTTCTAGTAAGTTTCCACCGTACGTGTGGGCTGGACATTAAACCTGACGACGTTGGCAGGGGCCAATTACTCTTAATTATAATTAACAAAGGCCTGATCGAGTACTATGTACACGTTCGGTGAAACTGGTGTGGGGTGGGGGGGGGGGGGTGCCTGGCCCCCGCTCGTCCCCCCTGTGGCTCCGCCACTGGTCGATGGGTTCCAGAAGGCGACCAAGGAGATGGTGAACAACAAGAAGGGGACGGCCACGCTCTCCTTCATCTTCGACAAGACGTCATCGTCGCCGCCGACTCCCGGGCCAGCATGGGCGGGTACACATGTTAGTCCCCTATCCCTTGGCCTCGCATTCCAGTGCTAGGGTTTGGTGCCGCGGGGATTCGATTTGCTGGCGTGGATGCGTGATTTAGGGTCGGGATGTTTATAGATCTCCTAGCGAAATCTGGTTCCTTTGTCCGTTGATTATCTCTGGGAGGACAATTTGGTGGTCAGGGGTGTGTTTCTTTACTCTTGCGTACCAGGGCTGTACATTTTCATATCTAGTAATTCAGGACAGTGATTCATACTTCTATGAAATCTCCTTCCAACTTGATTTGGGTGTGAAGAACTTCTGCTTAGGTTCTACCGTTCTAGTGTACAGCAGAGAAAAACATATCACAACCTCACAATAGCTGAGCCACCAATTGTAGTGCCATAACCTCACACCAGTGGTGGTGACCGTGCTTGGATGTGGCGGTTCATTTGGATTACGTGGTGAATACAAAGATACTGACTGAGTTTGGATGCTAATTATCTGTAGGAACTGAGAAGGGAGGTAATCTGTAGTCGGATTGGTAATAATAGAGAGTTGTGAATTGATGTGATACTGATATCACACACACAAAAAAGATAGTTTTGCTAATACTTACCATTGGATTCAAGTCTCCTTATCTGAAGGTCCAACATTTGTGCATATTGATGTGTGTCTTTGTGGTTTGGAGAAAGCCAATAGAAAGCTGCTGTTATTGTATAATGTCTATTTTTCCACAAGTGCTGATCCTTCTGTAAAATTGCCCTTGCATGATGTTTGTTAGTCGTTGTAGAAGGCTTTTGCTTGATGCAAGGATCATCACTTAAACATTCATCAGAATGTATTTCTGTCCTTACATTATTCTGTGTTTCCTTTTCTGCAGCTTTAATCCCTACATGCGGAACCATGGCTTGTGGGACTGCTGATTGCCAATTTTGGCATAGAAACTTGGGTTAAGGTAAAACGTCACCTGCTTGTCTACTTGCATCTCATATTTTGCATAGTACTAGTTGAGTGCCCGTGTGTTGCAACGGGATATTATATTTATCTTCTTCAGCGTCTACTATGTTATCCGTCTAACTATCCACGTCCCATAGGAATACAGGCTTTATTGTCCCTCCTTTTTTTTACTCTTGCATGTCCATGAATTTTATCACAGCTCTATCTTTTATGTGTTTCCACTTTGCTCACCATTGCTCATGGGTGTTGTCACATGATACGGAACAAGAAATTTATGTATATAAAAAATAAGTTCTCAGGATTGATATACAAAGCATCATTTTCCTTCTCCATTATCCGCCTCTGCCACACTCACTTTGTTGCACAATTTTAACTGCAACCATAAATTTTTTGTAGTGAAAGTTTATTGAATATCATAATTACCAAGTTGCAGCTACTACAAAATGATTTTAACTACTAATGTAAGACCTTTTGTCAATTATATTTCAACCTACACTAGTTAAGTATTATTTCTCTGTGCTCTTACTAAGTCTACAAAAACAAAATACAGAAATAGCAAATCTAAGTACTCTCTAGATATTCAACATGTGAGACAATAGGTGAAAAAGACCAGCAAAGTATCATTCCGGAAAGAAAAGATATCAACATCATATTTGAATCTTTCACATTTTATCACAAAGAAAGACAGCTAAAAACTCACTTCCAATGGATGTACCACAAACAAAAGGAACCAAGCAGGACCGAGTGCAAGTCTTGTCTTCTCCATCTGCATAGATTGATAACGTAGGGTCTATGTAGAGTTGATTACACTTGAACTATCTTGTATGGGCAAAAAAAAACATTATATTCAGATCTCTTTATTTTATAATTAGCGTGTGAATTTTCTTGGGGTGGGCAGTTAGTATAGGTATATATTCGGTAAGGATTGGGGTGCAAATGATGCAAATTCACATGAAGTTTAATATAATGCAAGCAAAAGTTGTATAGACTCACAAAATAATTGAACTTTTTGTTCTTCAGGCAAGCTGGAATGTTCTTGCATCAGCAGTGAATGTGCTGCTACCCATAATATTGATTTTAATTTTAAAAGAAATAATTAGACGTCAAAATAAACTCATAAAATAATAGCACGACCAATACCACAATTGAGAAGTACGCTAAATGGTCTCTCCTAAAATAATGTTGTGATATTAAGTGAGCTAAATCATGAGTTTCACATATCTCTCTCTTGGTCAGAAATAGTTTTGTACTCCCTCCGTCTCATAATATAAAAGATCATTTTGCAAGGTGTTTTAGCTTGCAAAATGATCTTATATTATGGGACTGAGGGAATAATTTACGGGACATGATAAATCTAAAATAACTTTTATCTTAGAAATGTGAACATCTTTTATATTGTAATAGTCAAACTTACATCGTTTTTATTGCATGTTTCGTAGTAGGACATCTGTTTACGAAAGGGAAGGTAGCATACTTGTGGCTACACAAACAATTATATTGTTTACATCGAGCTAAAAGAATGACGGAAAAAATATTTACTTGCTTGACTAAAAGATCGATGGAAAAAATATTTCTCGAGTTTTAACTCTTATCAATTTTATCTCGACAAAGAGGCAGATCATTAATTTTGCAACCAACATTTCATTTGCATGGTACTCGGCAATCTGCACCTATGTTAATCCTATATCCCATCAATTGAGTTATTCCACGACAATCTATCTATGTCTAAAGTCCCGTGTTGCTATCTGAACTGTGTGCTACCACAAGTGAAATCCACCTCGAATTACCTATTTTTGGATCGCATTGATGCGCAATGGTGTAGACACAATCCAGTCTTCTACTGACGAAATATCGAAACAATGTTAGTAACTCTGTTATTGTTAAATACGCATAAGCAGAATATCTATCAAAACTTCAATAACGACATGCCTGCAACATTCTTGAATTTGCATTACTAAGTACTCCCTCCATCCCAAAATAAGTGTCACTAACTTTGTACTAAATCAGCGGCACTTACTTTGGGACGGAGGGAGTATATACAGAACTGAAGTTTAACCAAGAGCATTACATCATTGCATTTCTTTACAGAATTAGCCCACCGCTGTGATTACAATGCTAATTGTAGTAATTTTTAGATTCAACTATGTTAAACTCCCCCCGTCCCAAAAAGCTTGTCTTAGATTTGTCTTGATACAGATGTATCCAGACACGTTTTAGTGTTAGATTCATCTGTGTCTAGATAAATCTAAGACAAACTTTTTGGGATGGACGTAATAGAACTCAAGCTGCCTACACCAAATTTCTCCAAGATTTCTGAAGAAAGCAAAAATAAGAAAATATTTGCCCTAAGATTTCTCCGAGAAATGCATACCAGGAGCAAAATTAATATATTGATGTAGATGACTTTAATCTTCATGTAAGGTGGATCATCTGCCATACAGGAGGGTCCAGGTACATGCTCATAAACTTGGTTGACGTTGCCGTGGCTAATCTAGCCTTATTTCTTGCCGCTGGTTTCTATGAACAAGAAACCAACAAACTAAAGTTTACTTTAATATAAAGTTTTAGCTGCACCCAGAAAAGAGCCGCTAAAGTTTACAGGAGGGAAGCCTTAACAAATCTACTCTTCCACCCTTTCGGCGGCCGCGCAAGCACGGACCATGAGAACTCCAAGAACCTCTCTTGAACCCATGGCTCACGTACAACTAGAGTAGCTGCTGCACTCGGAGTGCTGCTGCGGTGCTAGTCGTAAATGACATAGAAGACGGCGAGCTACATCTTGCATTTTCAAACGAGGGCGACCTAGGCTTGTGTTCGACAATGCAGTTCTTGGTTGGTGTGTCCGATAGCGACCAGGGCAGTGATGCGAGGCGGCGACAACTGAACGCGATAGTAACCCTAGCTGGTTGCGCTCGCTCTTCACGAGAGAGGAAGAATAAATCGGATTGGGTCGAGCGAGTCGATGAGGCAGGGAAGAGAGCGGGCGGGTCCACTCGTCGGCGAGAATTTGGTTGAGAGGAGGAAGCGACACACGAACATGCGAATCGACGTACCACAACCTATCATCACAACCACACTCTACTTTGATAGTAAAAGATAGTAAGGATAACAATAGTTTCTTCCTTCAGAGGTTGATGAGCTCCATGAGCTCGTGAACAAGCGAAGAATCTCTATTGCTTGTTCTTTAAAGACGTTGGCTAATATCCTTTATTTTCATACGACAGGATGGTACTTTCAATTGGTACAATGATTGTTGGATTTGATGGAACTGTTAGTGGCCCTTTGACATATTTTAGTGTCGTTAAGCTGTACTTAGGTCTATGCTTAACAATTCTGCTCTTTTTCTAGGGTCTGGTCTTGGTACTATGTTGATAAGCGAGGGTGCAAGGCTCAAGGGAAGCCGGTTCTCTAACTCTCTGTATGCTTATGGTATCTTGGATGAAGGGTATGTTTTTTTATACCTCTATATGTTGCTTTGCTCACTGTTCATATTATCTTGAAGTTGCATTCCTTATGTTTGTGTTTTACATTTCAGTTACAAATTCAACGTGTCAGTTGAGGAAGCTGTTGAGTTAGCATGGCAGGCTTTTATCACGCAGCTTTTATCACGCAACATTCCGTGATGGAGCCAGTGGTGGTTGTATTCATATTGTATGCATTCTATTTCCTAGTATCTATCCTAATATTTGTTTTGTTCACTCGATAAGCATGATACAACATGCATGCATATTTGGTAAACACCTTATCATTATATCTTCCTTTTGAAATCGCAAACATAATTGTTTATTGAGTTACAATTACTTACGTAAGTTTTTGGCAAAGTTCAGAGATTATTGTATTTTTCATCATGTAATGCACACCCCTAGGTTGGGAATAGAGATTACCGTCTAGACGATGGTGATAAATTAAACCACACCCTTCTGTTTACAATTGTACAGTGTTGTAGAGTATAAACATGGGTCTAGACATCTAGTGAGACCTACCTAGGATTTCTAAAACAATATAATATAATGGTTACATGTAAATTACATGCGTAGATTTATTCCTTTTTTCATACGACTTACATGTTAGTAGATTCTAAAAATATGGTGTGATGTATAAAAAATTATGGTCAATGCTATGTCTAGTGTTTGGGTCAAATTATTATTTGAAAGTCACGGTTAAAGTTTATTGAGAAAAGAAGATTATCATTTGGGCTTGATAGAGTATGACTATATCCCACTCGGTCCTATTATGCAAACGTGGCCCACTTTGGAGAAGAATACACCAGCCATTTTGGTAGTGAGCCTAACTCATCTCACTCGGTGTCTTTGCCAGTGGTGAACATGTCATAAACTTATAGAAGAAGAGTCCGACCAAGAGCAGAAAGGTCGACAAACAACGCAGGATCATGAGCACTCGTTGAAACCAGCGACAACCACCATAGAGGCAAAACGCTCAAACCAGTATCGAGGGCTTGCTTCAGGCCATGGAGAGCGACGAAGACGACAAAGCATGTCGTAAGGAACAAAATACCTAGGTGGTGGCTGCATGTAAACCTCCTCACGTAGCTCACCATTAAGAAAGACATTCTTAACATCAAGTTGAGATACAGATAAGTGGCGAATGTGCGAACAGTGGTCATATGATTCACATAGCAAAAAGTCTTATTGTAATCAAGTCCATGTTCCTCCTGAAAGCCACGAGCCACAAGACGAGTTTTGTAATGCTCAATGGAACCATTAGAGCGAGTCTTAACCTTGTAAACCCCTTACAAGTGACGGTACGAACACAAAGTGGAAGAGAAACAAGATCCCACGTGCCGGTGCGCTCAAGAGCAACAGTCTCCTCTGCCATCGCAAACTGCTATTTCGGATAAGCAACAACATCAGATAGAAATCGGCTCAAGAACAGTAGCGCGAGCGCTTGAAAAATCAGGGTCAATTAGCGGAAATAGATAGAAGGCAGCCGTAAGTAGGCTGAGACGGGGAAGATGGCACATCAGTAGTGCATACACACACCACGGTCAACGAGAATGAAAGTGAGGAAAAGATGGAAGACCATAGAGGAATCATCGGGTAAACTCAGGTGATGAGGACAACGAAGCCCCCAGTGATGGTGTAGAATCCTCTGATAAGCGAGGTCAGGAAATCATAGGAGATGATGGTGTTGAATATGCTATAATCGGAGAAGCGAATGGATAAGGGCTCAATAGGAATGATAAGAGTGTCGAGAAAATTGTAGAAAGAGATATCCTCCACTGAAAATGTCGAGGAAGATGAATGCGTGTAGAAGGGATGAGACTAATCAAAGGCCATATACCAAGAAATAGGCATCCGTCGATCAGCGTGATCTCAACAACGATATCCCTTACGCTCATCACCATACCTAAGAGACTCTTAACAGACCGAGCAATTAGTTTGGTGCTTTCATGAGGGGAAAGAAGAACATAGCAAACACAACCAAACAATGGAGCGCCGAAATAATCGGAAACAATCAAAGTGACACTCCAAAGCCGGGGTGGAAGGTTGATGAGTTAGATGAAGTGGAGATAGACTCGGCCCAAAAGTGTGGTGGAAGAGAGGCAGTGTCCATCAACAGATGGCCTTAAAGGTGATGATGCTTGCGCTCAGCCACGCCATTCTGAGCATGAGCACCAGGATAAGAGAACTGAGTAAGAGCACCCTGCTCGCAAGGACTCCACGGAACAGCTTGGAGATATACCACCCCGGAGTCATCACAGAACATACAATAGGCATAGAGAACTGAGTGTGAACCATGGCACGAAAGCACTTATATAGATAAGACATCACTACGAGAAGAATAAAGTATACCAGGTGTGTTGAGAGAAGTCATCTATAAAGATCGTATACTAGCATGACCTCCTTTCGAGGCAAAGGGGAGATGGACCCCAGACATAAAAGAGAACAATGTCGAAGGACCCTGAGACACTTTCGCTATGAGCATAAGGTAACTGTACCTCTTTCCAGCTGACAACCCTGACGGTTTAGAGACATCGTTGGAGACGGATCCAAAAGACCATGTCACTAAGGATGAGAGATGAGAGCCACACAAGTGACTCCTGGCGATGATGCCACTGCTGAAAATAGCTGGTAGACAAGGCAACAAGAGGTGGAGAGACTGCGGCGGTGGCAGAAGAGTTACTTGGTCCAGCATCCCACGTGCCTGTCACCCTCCGTTACTCGCCGATCCAGCTTGGTGTGCTTCTCCTGTTTGCGGTTGTGTGGCACGCACTTGATTAACCCCCATTTTCTCCTACTGTGCGCCCTTGGCCGACTTTAGGTAGCGCCGTGTCCTCGGCTTGCCGTTATATCCAGGTACGCGCGCCGACGTGTCCAAGCTCCTGCTCACCATTGGTGTTGCTCGACGTCCGTCTTGGTGTTGCCCAACAAGGGAACACAGGATGTGGATTGAGACAGTTCACATAGCAACCCAGCAAGGCAAAGGATGCCCATCCAGACTAGCGGGGAGCGGAGGTGTACACAAAGGTGGACGTTGACTCATAGGAGTCTCAATTAGTGCGTCGTCAGTAAGAGCAGCACGAGCAAGAAGCAAAACGAGCAAGAAGATCCTGGATATACTTCTCTTAGAAAATAAAGAAGCCATCAGAGTAGAAGAAACCTCATTCCAAGGAAGTAGCGAATCATACATAAGAAATTCACTATGACGAGCCTTCACAAAGGCAATGTAAGAGTCGTCCCTAGTGATGATCGACATATGGAACAAGTGTCACGCCACGAGTGTATGCTCGACAGAATGTGCAAGATCATGACACTGAGTAAAAACCAGCCGCATTCACTACTGAGATGAGCGCTCAAAGCAGGCATGCGAGGGGTTTGCTTAAGACCATAGGAGAGCGACGAAAACGAGAAACCATGCCATCCGGAAGAAATACCCAAGTGGTGACTACATGTAGGCATTGTTCACATCAAGCTGAGAGAGACTAGTGGCGAGCTGGAGCCACAACGGAAAGTGTGCGAAGAGTCGTCATCTAGGCCACACAGGAGCAAATGTCTCATCGTATCATGACTATGCTTTTCTCACCACTAGAAGAGCTTTGTAAAGCTCAAGAGAAACATAAGAGTCTTACCTTGTAGGACCACTTACAAGTGATGTGAGAGCAAGAGGAGGGGAAATGATTTTCACTAGCCGACGTGGGGAAAGCATTCAATGCCATTACATGCTGCCATTTTGGATGAACAAAAATGTCACGATAAGAAGTCTTCTGGAAGAGCACGGCAATAACCATAACAGTTATAGGCAGAAGCTGGCGAGCTCAGAAGCCATTAGTAGGTTGTAGGCTGATCTGGAGGCGATGTGTTGCCAACAGAAGAAGACATATTAGTCGAGGGAGATGACTCATTAGAGAATCCACAACACACGGACAATTATTGTAGTAAAGTCAAGGAAGAAGAGCAAAGAAGGAAGATGAAAGACGAAGTTGCCAAGACTAACTCGACTATCAATTGGTAGGGAAGTTCCATTGACAGTAAAAACGTGAATAGGAGAATCTAGATGTCAAATACCCAAGTGCAGCTCCCATGTATCCTCCTCACATAGCTCACCATTAAGAAAGACTTCTTAACATCAAGCCGAGACGCAGACCCGTGACGAATAGAGGCCACAACAGAAGTGTGCGCAGTGTCATATGGCCCACAGGAGCAAAAAGTCTCATTATAATCAGGGCTATGCTACCGCTGAAAGCCATGAGCCACAAGAGCTTTGTATGTTCAAGAAACCATCAGAGCGAGTCTTAACCTTGTCAACACCAACAAGTAATGGGACGAACATGAGGATGAAGAGAAACAATATCCCACGTGTCGATGCACTCAACAGTGGCAATATCCTCTATCATGGCAAGGTGCCATTTGGTATGAACAACATCAAGATAAGAAGTCTGCTCAAGAACAGCAGCGCCAACGTTTGAAAGACTAAGGCCATAAGTAGGCTGAGACGGGGAAGATGGCACATCAGTAGACGCATCCACAACACATGAACGACGTGTATAAAAGTGAGGCAAATATGAAAGAATACGAGCAAGAATCATAGAGATAAACTTAGGCGATGAAGACAAGGAAGCCATCGGTGATAAATGTGTCGAATCCTGTGATAAGCAGGTGAGGAAATCATAGGAGATGATGGTGTTGAATCTTGAATAATCGAAGAAGCAAGAGCAGTACGAGGAATGGATTAGGGTTCAACAAGAGTGATGGGAGTGTCGGGAAAAGTGTAGAAACAGATGTCCTCTGCTGAAAAGGTCGGGGAAGATGCACGCGGGTAGAAGGGACGAGGCTCATCAAAAGTCATATCCCGAGAAATAGTCATATGACGACCAACATGATCCTAGCAACGCTATTTCTTATCCTCATTGTTGTATCATAATAAGACACACTCAACGGACTGAGCAATAAGTTTGGTGCGTTCACGAGGGGTAAGGACACAACAAAGACAACCAAACAATTGAAGCGCCGAACGATCAGGAAACGATCGAATAGACGCTCAAAAGGAGACCAACCTACAAAGCAGTGGATTGGATTGCCGAAGGTAGATGAGTTAGATGGAAGTGGAGATAGACTCGGCCCAAAAGTGTGGCGGAAGAGAGGCGGTGTCCATCAACAGATGAGCCTTAAGAAGGTGATGATGCTTGCGCTCAGCCACGCCATTCTGAGCATGAGCACCAGGATAAGAGAACTGGGTAAGAGCACCCTGCTTAGCAAGGACTCTAAGCAACAACTAGGAGATATATTGTCCACCAGAGTCATCACAGAATACAAGACTAGGCGTAGAGAACTTAGTGAGAACCATGGCATGAAAACACTTATATAGATAAGACATCACTACGAGAAGAAATAAAGTATATCCAGGTGTGTTGACAGAAGTCATCTATAAAGATCGTATACTAGCGATGACCTCCTTTCGAGGCAAAGGGAGATGGACCCCAGACACAAAAGATAACAATGTCGAAAGGACGCTGAGACACTGTCTCGCTATGAGCATAAGGTGACTATACCTCTTTACTAAGCTGACAACCCGGACGGTTTAGAGACATCGTTGGAGACGGATCCAGGAAGACCACGTCAAACTAAGGATGAGAGATGAGAGCCACACAAGTGACTCCTGGTGATGATGCCACTATTGAAAATAGCTGGTAGACAAGGCAACAGAGGTGGAGAGACTGGCGGCGGTGGTAGCAGCGTTACTTGGTCCAGCATCCCACGTGCCTGTGCACTCTCCGTTACTCGCTGATCCGGCTTGGTGTGATTCTCCTGTTTGCGGGTTGTGTGGCACACACTTGATTAAGCACCCCACGTTCTCCTACTGTGCGCCCTTGGCCCCGGCTTTAGGTAGCACCGTGTTCTCGGCTTGCCGTGCATAATCCAGGTATGCGCCGACTGTCCAAGCTCCTGCTCACCATTGGTGTTGCTCGAGCGTCCGGTCTTGGTGCCGCCCAACAAGGGAACACGGGATGTGGGATTGAGACTGTTCACATAGCAACCCGCAGCAAGGCAAAGGATGCCCATCCAGACTAGCAGGGAGCGGAGGTGTACACAAAGGTGGACGTTGACTCCATATTAGTCTCAATAGTGCACTCGTCAGTAAGAGCAACACGAGCAAGAAGCAACACAAGCAAGAAGATCCTGGATATACTTCTTTTAGAAAATAAAGAAGCCTTCAGAGGTAGAAGAAACCTCATTCTCAAGGAAGTAGCGAATCATACATACGAAATTCACTATGACGAGCCTTCACAAAGGCAATGTAAGAGTCGTCCCTAGTGATGATCGACATATGGAACAAGTGTCAGACCATGAGTTGGATGGTGGACTCACTAAAAACCAGCCGCATTCACTACTGAGATGAAGCGCTCAAAGCAGGCACGCGAGGGGTTTGCTTAAGACCATATAGAGAGCGACGAAGACGAGAAACCATGCCATCCGGAAGAGAATACCCAGATGGTGACTACATGTAGGCATTGTTCACATCAAGCTGAGAGACTAGTGGCGAACGGAAGCCACAATGGAAAGTGTGCGAAGAGTGGTCATCTGGGCCATACAGGAGCAAATGTCTCATCATAGTCATGACCATGTTCTCACCACTCTAAGAGCTTTGTAAAGCTCAAGAGAAACATCAGAGAAAGTGATGTGACAAGCAAGAGGAGTGGATATGAGATTTCACTAGCCGACGCGGGGAAGAGCATTCAATGTCATTACATGCTGCCATTCTGTATGAACAAAAATGGCACGATAAGAAGTCTTCTTGGGAAGAGCAGTGCAATAATCATAGCAGTTAATAGGCAGAAGCTGGCGAGCTCAGAAGCCATTAGTAGGTTGTAGGCTGATCTGGAGGCGATGTGTTGCCAACAGAAGAAGACATAGTAGTCGAGGGAGATGACTCATTAGAAGAATCCACAACACATGGACAATCATTGTAGTAAAGTCAAGGAAGAAGAGCAAAAGAAGGAAGATGAAAAGATGAAGTGACAAGAGTGACTCGACTATCAACTGGTAGGGAAGTTCCATTTGACAATAAAAACATGAATAGGAGAATCTAGATGCGGAATACCCAAGTGGTGGCTGCACGTAAACCTCCTCACACAGCTCACCATTAAGAAAGACATTGTTAACATCAAGCCGAGGCGTAGACCCATGATGAATAGAGGCCACAATAAGAAGTGTGCGAACAGTGGTCATATGGCCCACATGAGTAAAAAGTCTCATCATAATCAGGGCCATGCTACCGCTGAAAGCCACGAGCCACAAGACGAGCTTTGTAATGCTCAAGAGAACCATCAGAGCGAGTCTTAACCTTGTAGACCCACCAAGTAATAGGACGAACATGAGGAGGAAGAGAAACAATATCCCACGTGTCGATGCACTCAACAGTAGCAATATCCTCTATCATGGCAAGGTGCCATTTGGTATGAACAACATCAAGATAAGAAGTCTGCTCAAGAACAACATCACCAACGTTTGAATGACTAAGGCCATAAGTAGGCTCAGACGGGGAAGATGGCACATCAGTAGACGCATCCACAACACACGAACGACGTGTATAAAAGTGAGGCAAATATGAAAGAATACGAGAAAGAATCATCGAGATAAACTAAGGTGATGAAGACAAGGAAGCCACCGGTGATAAATGTGTCGAATCCTGTGATAAGAAGGTGAGGAAATCATAGGAGATGATGGTGTTGAATCTTGAATAATCGGAGAAGCAAGAGTAGTACGAGGAGTGGATTAGGGTTCAACAAGAGTGATAGGAGTGTCGGGAAAAGTGTGGAAACAGATGTCCTCCGCTGAAAAGGTCGGGGAAGATGGACGCGGGTAGAAGGGATGAGACTCATCAAAAGTCATATCCCGAGAAATAGTCATATGACGACCAACATGATCCTAGCAATGATATCCCTTATGCTCATTGTTGTATCATAATAAGACACACTTAACGGACCGAGCAATAAGTTTGGTGCGTTCACGAGGGGTAAGAAGGACACAACAAACACAACCAAACAATTGAAGCGTCGAACAATCAGGAAACGATCAAATAAACGCTCGAAAGGAGACCAACCTACAAAGCAGTGGATTGGATTGCCGAAGGTTGATGAGTTAGATGGAAGTGGAGATAGACTCGGCCCAAAAGTGTGGTGGAACAGATGCAGTGTCTATCAACAGATGAGACTTAAGAAGGTGATGATGATGCTTGCACTCAGCCGTGCCATTCCGAGCATGGGCACCAGGATAAGAGAACTGAGTAAGAGCACGCTGCTCAACAAGGACTCCACGGAACAGCTTGGAGATATACACTCCATCGGAGTCATCACAGAACATACGAATAGGCGTAGAGAACTGAGTGGGAACCATGGCAGTAAAACACTTATATAGATACGACCTCACTACAAGAAATAAAAAATATCCAGCTATGTCTAGAGAAGTCATCTATAAAGATAGTATACAAGTGATGACCTCCTTTTGAGACAAAGGCAGATGGACCCCAGGCATCAAAGAGAACAAGGTCGAAAGGACGCTGAGACACTTTCTCGCTATGAGTATGAGGTAACTGTACCTGTTTACCAAGCCGACAACTCTGACGGTTTAGAGACATCGTCGGAGATGGATCTAAGAAGATCACATCGTACTAATGATCGGAGATGAGACCCACAGAAGTGTCCTAAGGCGATGATGCCACTGCTGAAAATAACTGGTAGACAAGGCAACAGAGGTGGAGAGTCTGGCTGTGGTGGCACCAGAGGTACTTGATAGCATCCCATGTGCCTGTGCACTCTTTGTTACCCGTCGATCCGGCTTGCTGTGCTTCTCCTATTTGTGGGTTGTGTGGCACGCACTTGATTAAGCACCCCACGTTCTCCTACTGTGCGCCCTTCGCCTCGACTTTAGGCAGCGCCGTGTCGTCGTCTTGCCGTGCATAATCCAGGTATTCATTGACTGTCCGAGCTCGTGCTCGCCATTGGTGTTGATCGAGCGTTCGGTCTTGGTGTCGCCCAACAAGGGAACACGGGATGTGGGATTGAGACGGTTCACATAGCAACCAGCAGCAAGGTGAAGGATGCCCGTCCAGACTGGTAGGGAGCGAAGGTGGACAACGGTGGATGTTGACACCATAGGAGTCTCAACAGTGCGCTTGTCAGTAAGAGCAGCACGAGCAAGAAGATCCCGAATATACTTCTCTTAGGAAATAAAGAAGCCATTAGAGGTAGACGAAACCTCAGTCTCAAGGAAGTAGCGATGTGGACCAAGATCAGACATAAGAAACTCACTATGATGAGCCTTTACAAAGGCAATGTACTTGGAGTTGTCGCCAGTGATGATCGACATATAGAACAAATGTCCGACCTCAAGTTGAATGGTGGACAAAATGTGAAGGATCACGAGCATCCGAAAAACCAGCCAGAGTCACCACTGAGACAAAGCGCTCAAACCAGACATGATGGGTTTGCTTAAGACCATATAGAGAGCAACGAAGACGACAGACCATGCCATCAGGAAGAGAATACCCAGGCGATGGCTACATGTAGGTATTCTTGACATCAAGCTGAGAGAGAAGCCACATCAAAAAGTGTGTGAAGAGTGGTCATCTGGGCCGTATAGGAGCAAATGTCTCATCGTAGTCATGACCATGTTCTCACCACTAGACGAGCTTCGTAATGCTCAAGAGAACCATTAGTCTTACCCTTGTAGACCCACTTACAAGTGATGAGACGAGCACGATGAGGAAGGGAAATGAGATTCCATGTGCCGATGCGGGCAAGAGCATCATTCTTCGATGCCATCACATGTTGCCATACGGGATAAGAAGTCGTATCGAAAAGAGCTGTGCAATAACAATAGTGCTCACTAGGCAGAAGCGGGCGAGCTCGGAAGCCAATCATCTTTTGAATACGTGAACAATTTTGGAATTCACAAGTTTTTTGGAATCCGTGAATATTTTTGAATTAGTGAACATTGTTTGAATCCACAATCTTTTTTGGGATACATGAACATTTTTGGAATTGGCGAACATTTTTTGTATTCACAAACATATATTTTGATTTGTGAACAGTTATTGAATTTGCAAACTCTTTTGTCAAATTCGCCTTATATGTAACTCCCTTCGTCCCAAAATAAATGTCTCAACTTTGTACTAGCTCTAGTACAAATTTATACTAAGCTCAAGGCACTTATTTTGGGAAGGAGGGAGTATTAAATTCTAAGTGTTGAAATGCATATGAGTCTCCTAGCCCTTTCCATTAGTTCAGACTTTTGGTTGCGTGAATTGTCTAGTGCCCTTTCCATTATTTTGGACTTTTGGTTTGCATTGGCTAGTTCATGAAGCTTAACACTAAGGATATGGTGTGATGTATAAAGAATTATGGTCAATGCTATATTTAGTGTTTGGGTCAAATTATTTTTTGGAAGCAAGGGTTACAAGTGATAGAGTATGACTAAATCCCACTCGATCCTGTTTGCATCAAAGCATGGCCTACTTTGGAGAGGAATCCCACTCATCTCAGCAATTATGTTTTTGCCTCATTCCCCTAATACGCTAGTCATTATCTCATTTCCCATATTTCTCTTACTCTCACTCCCAAACACTTCACGATCACCACGTGCCACATGTGGTAAGCAATTCAAAAAATTCAAAAAAAGAACACTTCATGACCCGAGAGAGGGAACACCAGCAGCCATGGCGACATTGCCCCCTTCGTCCGTTCATGCCACTTGAGAGGATGAAGGCTCTTGCGACATCGTGCGAGAAGCATCGACGCTAGCAAGTTTGCCACCATCCTGGCCTCGACGACAATGCCGCAGAGCATATAGTAGAGGGTGTAAGGCGGTGGAGCGACGACTCTTTGAGAGGAGTTGCACTCGAACAAGGGGCACTGCAGCCTATTTCTTCTTCCGGGCGAGTGGCAGCCAGATTGACAAGACTCCCAACAAGATGAAAATAAAGTGTTAGATCCGACAAAGAGTCACTGTGAGTAGCACAGAGGTGAACATTGAGCTCCATGGGAGCCTCAACAGTGCACTCATCAGTAAGAGCAGCACGAGCATGAAGATCATGGATTATTTTTCTTGAGCAAAGAAGAGACCTCCATCCCCCAAAAGTACTCTTAGCAAAGAGGGCCAAGATCAGACATAAGAAACTGCTTACTAAGACGTGCCTTCACAAAGGCAATAAACTTAGGGTCTTTGCTAGTGATGATCATGTCATCAACATATGGCAGAAGAGTCCTAACAAGAGCAAAAAGGTGGACAAACAATGTAGGATCATGAGCACTCGCTCAGCGGCAACCACCACAAAGGCAGAACACTCAAATCAGGCATGAGGGGCTTGCTTAAAACTATAGAGAGCGATGAAGACGACAATCATGTCATCAGGAGCAGAATAACCAGGTCGTGGGTGCATGTAAACCTCCTCACGCAGCTCACCATTAAGAAAGGCATTCATAACATCAAGCCAGGACACAAACTAGTGTCGAACAAAGATCATATTGTTTGCAGGAGCAAAAAGTCTCATCGTAATCAAGACCATGCTTCTGCTGGAAGCCATGAGCCACAGTACGAGCTTTGTAACCCTCAAGAGAACCATCGAAGCGAGTCTTAATCTTGTAGACCCACCAGGTGATGGGACGAACACAAGAGCAGCAATCTCCTCTACCATTTCAAGGTTCCATTTGGTATGAGGAACATCACAATGAGAAGCCGGCTCAAGAAAAGCAGTGCCAACGACCAAGGCAGTCAACACGCGGAGGCGGACGAGGATGCAAGCCATAAGTAGGCTGAGTTGGGGAAGATGGCGCAACTCGTAGATGGCATGTATTAAAGTGAGGAAAAGATGGAAGAATATGAGCAGGAATCATTGGGATAAACTGAAGTGATGGAACGAGGAAGCCGTCGACGATGAATGTGTAGAATCCTATGATAAGCGAGCTGAGGAAATCATCGGGGATGATGGCGTTGGATCTGCAATAATCGGAGAAGCAGGAGTAGTACGGCGTGTGGATAAGGGCTCAACCGGAGTGATAGGATTGCTGGGAAAATTGTGGAAAGAGATGTCCTCCACTGAAAAGGTCAAAGAAGATGGATGCGGCTAGAAGGGACGAGACTCATCAAAAGTCATATCCTGAGAAATAGGCATCTGACGACCAACATGATCCCAACAACGATATCCATTATGCTTATCGTTGTATCCTAAGAAGACACACTCAACGGAATGAGCAGTCAGTTTGGTGTGTTCACGAGGGGCAAGAAGGACATAGTAACACAACCAAACAATTGAAGCACCGAATAATCAGGAAACGATCAAAGAGACGCTCGAAAGCAGCGCCACCCGACAAAGTAGTGGATGGAGGTTGATGAGATAGATGGAAGTGGAGACATACTCGACCCAAAAGTGCGGTGGATGAGAGGTAGTGACCATCAATGCACGAGCCGTCTCAAGAAGGTTATGATGCTTGCGCTTAGCCATGCCATCTGAGCATGAGCACCAGGACAAGATAATTGAGCAAGAGTACCCTGCTCAACAAGGACTCCATGCAACAGCTTGGCACTACTAGGAGAAAGCCTACTAGTAGCCCTTGAAATACCTATAGCAGTAGCGCTGGGTCTGCTAACGCGCTACACTAATTGTAGCAGTAGCGCTGCACTACTAGGGGAATGCTTATTAGGTAGGGCATCAGTAGTAGCGCTGGAAAAGCAAGCCTGCTGCTAATTAGTAGTAGCGCTGGTCTGGGGAAGCGCTACATTAACGCTTTAGCAGTAGTAAGCGCTGGAAATGAAAAATCGCTACTACTAAGTGGGACCCAACGACCCATCGACGCTAGCTGTAGTAGCAGCGCTGTCCAGAAACAAGCGCTACTACTAAGTTTTGGCATGTAGCACTTTTTTTGACAGCACCACTACTGATAATGGGCCCACTTAATAGTAGCGCTTTACTGGAAAGCGCTACTACTAAGTGCAATAGCAGCAGCGCTTTCTAGGAAACAACGCTACTGCGAGGCGTGGCGGGTGCCACCTTTTCAACCCCCTCTCCCCTCCCCCCTTGCCTCTCTAACACTCTCCTTCCTACCTCTCTGTATATCTTCCCTCCTACCCTCTCTTCTTCCCATTAATGCCCCCCTCCACCATACTCTCCTCCATAAATGGCCTTCTCATCTCATCTAGCTACCCTCATTTATTTGGCTCTCCCCCCTCCATTCCAGATACAGATCTAGCTAGCTCATCTCTCTCTCCCTCTCCATTAGTTAGGTAGAGTTCATCTCTTCCTCCCAACAACTAGATCAGCTAGCTATTTAGCCACCCCTTTCGTCCCTATAGCGAAGGCCTCATCTAAAACCTGCTCGATCTCTCTCGGGAGATAGGTGTGATAAAAATTGTGCATTTCCAAGATGATGGGAATATGTGTGTGAATGGGAATATGTTGTGTTTGGGATAATGGAGAGATTTGTGAGAGTGAACACATGCCCCCGTAGTTGCTTATGTTTTTGACCGAAATGCCGATTTATTTCCGTTTCGGTGATTTTCGAGCAAAACTCTCGATAGTCCTATTTTTAGGCAAGGTCTGCCAAATTTTTATATTTTTGATGCTGCAATGTATTTTGTTTATAACCCTTTTGCTTGTTATAGCCGAGTCAGTCCTCGGTCATGCAGGTGAGTGGATGGAAGGTGGATCGATACTTTGCAATCCGCGGGGATGACTGTATGCACTACTCGACTAGGATTAGATTCCCGTGTACAAGATGCAAAGATCGGAGTCCTTTTGGACCCGTTGAATCAGGCATTTGAAGGCGCACCTCTGAATGATGGTTTTCAGTTGGCTATACTCGTTGGATAAGTGAAGATGCTGCTGAGGCATGGGGCTTAGACAAGAGATGTACTCGATCGACACGAAGACGTTGCGCGCCAGTGGCGGCGGGAATAGTTCCCGGACAAGGCGGCGGCGACCAAGATTCCGGCTACGGCGTTTACACTCGAAGGAGTCCGACATGGCGGAGTAAAGGATGCTGCAGTCCACGCCACAGTCTTCGCGCGTACATTCAGTCATGCAGACCCCATGTTCCGAGAAAAACCCCATCCTTCGCAAGAGTATACGACTATCGAGAGAGCTGCCTTCTAAGAGGAGTGCCAGCTGTGCGCAACTTGAATAGACACTCGAAGACCCCATTGTATGACGGTTTGCGATCCCTGAGGTGACCCGCTTGAGTTCACTCAGCTCGAACTCAAGACGAAGGCCAAAGAACACCAAATGGACAGACAAAAGCCTCGATGAGCATTTGAATTATCTACATAATAAAGTTCTCCCCGCGGGGACCTGTGTCCTACTATTGTCGAGGAGGCCAATAACAACATTTGCCCTTTTGATTTGGCACACATTGATACCACACATGCATCACGATTGCATTAATTTATCGGGTGGGAGTCCGCTGAAGAAACCAGCTATCAGGTGCAATGCTTCTCGAGACAAGAAAGGTCATGAAAGAAAGCTCCTCAGAAAGTTGTATGGTAACTTCCGATCACTCCGCCCTCTGCGGTGGTATTTTCGTAGATCCTAAGAAGCAAAGCCTCAATGCCTTGCACGCGTGAGGAAGAAGCCCGATTATGGAGATGATCCGAAGCTGAGCACCTCGTAGATGGTAGCCAGTGGAGAAGCATTCAACGCCGTATATGGATTGGTTGCTACAGAGATCCAAGGAAGCAATCTGTGCTTGGATGCGAGTACCGTGGCATGAATCCGTTTTGGAAAACCAGAACACCACCACACAACATGGGCCCATCTTTGTATGGATGTACAACTCCCCCCATGGAAGTGCCTGAACACAAGTACTACACATGATTGCTGAGTCAAGGGCCGATAACAACTGGGAAATAATATTAACCTGTATATGGGGCTTCTGAACAGAGGAGTCTAGACCACGTATGGAAAACACTGGCATGGACTGGGACGCCAGCAAAGAGAGTAGTTTCCTATAGAGCCCGCGCTGATCACGACGGTGCTGACTATCTCGTTACGGGACAACACTAGGCCAGGTGTGCCACAATACTGCGATGCAACTGTGCCTGAGATACAACTTCTCAACACTTACATCAACGAAGATGCGGGTCCGGGAAAATCGTGTATCATGGGCACGTAGATGGCTGCTCAGAAAGGATGACCCGTGTAGAAACTTGGAGATCTTTCAATGTTGGCTGAGCATCGAGGACCTCCCACGTAAAGGAGCGGCGCCGAACTCAACGAAGCTGTTGAAAAACTGGTGAATACTGCCCCGCGCCGGAAAGATGAAAAGGCGCCGGAGCCTCTGCTGTAAGGTATGGAAACTAGGTCTGTTTTCTGAGACTTGGGAGTACGGCGCCAAGTCACGACATGCCTCATTGCCTGATCAAATGCATATCATGAAGAATCTCCTCGTAGCTTTCTTGGCAACACTGGATGACATGCCGAGAAGACCAGGATGGGCACAAAGCAAGGAAAGACTTGGAAATTTGAACAGGATTAGATCTCCCCCGTAAAAGTCCGGAGGAGACGGAGACGGAGAAACGAAGAGGGGAACAGGGGCAGAAAAGTCAAACGAAGGAGAGAATTATGTCCCCCTTCTTGCTCTCACACTTAAGTGCGAAGGAATCGATCAATTCATCAATGCCTTATTGGGATCAAGTCAAGTTCCGGTTAACTTGGGAAGAATAAGCAGATTTTATGACAACCAAGAAGAAAATGTTCATCGGGATGAAGTCTTCATGACCTGTCACGTGATAATGAACGCAATACTTCCGGTTGCCTTGAGGATTGGACAAGCACTCCGTGTACACCTTACTGGTCTGCTGCAACTCTTCGACCTTATCTCTCGAAAGTCCATCAGTGTGAAGCAGCTCCGAAGCTATAGTGAAGAGATCGTTGTCATACTATATGAGCTTGAGATTGTACTTCCTGCCCGCGTCTTTGACTCATGGTGCATCTGTGTGTCCACATTGTGGACGACATCATCGACCTCGGGCCGACATTCCTCACAGCCCGATGCACGTTCGAGAGGATGATGTGGTCATCAAAGGATTCATTCTTCACATGTCCCGTCCCAATGGGAGCATCATCCAGGGGTATCTGACGCATGAGTGCATCTCCTTTTGTCGAGAATTATATAGGGCGTCGGAGACTCTGTTGTTGGTTTGTTCCCTTCAAAGCACGTGGGAGGCTCGGAGGAGAAGGTCATAACAACGGCCGGAGGGAATTGCACGTGGACTACTCTCGGATCGACGGAACGACTTTGACAGGCCTAAACTTAGTAGTGCTATAACACCTAGATGTGGTAGATGATTACTGTGGCACGTCACAAAAAACCATCGCAAAGAAGTACCGTGATAAGGGGATGCTCAAGACGGATGACGAAGTTACTGTTGAGCACAACGCCACTTTCTTGGCGTTGGTTCAAAGATCACGTTCTTGCTAATCCCCCCGGAAGAGGGCAGTTTCGGACGGATGCTCATACACGCCTTAGCACTGCCCCGCACCCAACTCGCGACCTATTAGTCATACGACACAACGGTACACGTTCTACATGGAGGCCAGACATGGACAGTGAAACCGAACTCCGGGTGACAATTGATGATGGTGACAACGCCAACAACAACCCTGAAAGATTCTACGGAAGGTCGAAGAGATTTGGGAGCTTGACTATGCTCGAATGCACGATGCGAGATGTTCCGTGTCCAATGGGCTAAGGACGTCGTAAGAAAAAAAGTATTTCACTACCATGTCTTAACCCAACGCGAAAGAGTGGCTACCGTGAATGTTTAACGTCATCGCCAAAAAACTGAGCCATGGGTACACGCTAAGCACGTGACACAATGCTTCTTCATAACGACCCGACCAATCCCAGCCGTGGTTGTCGTGAGGAGAGGCAAAAGGAGCATCGTCAGAATGGATGGAGTCCGCCAACAAGGAAACTACGACCAATACGGCAACCCAGGAGGAAGATGAGGAGACGATGAAGCATACTGAAAGAAGAATCAATACTACTTATCTAAGAAGATCATAACTCCATGGTCCTCCATGAAAAGTCACAAGAGGGGCTCATTATTCGACCACCGAACAAGAGGAATAAGCTCAATGTGAACGTCGCGACGCAGTTGAAAAACCATCATTATTAGTATCTATTTTGTGTACACATTAAGTAACCGTTATCGGTCAAGATGTATACATCGTATCCCCTCATTACCCACCACTATGCATGTTCCATGATATTCGCGTCAGAGTGGGAGGGAGACGCCGTCGTCCGGAAGAAAAAAAACACAAACAAAAGGGAGGAAAGCACTATAAAAGAAAAAAGAAAATAAACAGAAAAAGACAAGGAACATAATTAAAAAGTAAAGAGAAACTAAAAACTAGAAAAGGAAAATAATAAAAATAAAATAAAAATAAAAATTGGATAGTTAGCAGTAGCGCTGGACTAGGAACCAGCGCTATAGTTAAGTTAGCTATGCGCTGGTCCTAAACCAGCGCTACTGCTATTTGTATTTATAATTAAAAAAATTGGAATAGTTGCATAGCGCTGGTTAGCTATAGCGCTGGTTCCTAGTCCAGCGCTACTGCTATTTTGAGTTAACCATCGCGCGGCTCAAAATTTTGCCAAGTCCCATTCCCCCCCCGACCCTCCCACCTCTCCCCCTCCTCTCTGCTGTCGCCGCCGCCGTTCGCTCCTGCCCGCCGGCCGTCGCACCTCGACCTTGGAACCTCACGTCGTCCCAACTCCCCTGCTTGCCGCTCCGACCTACCTCCTCCTCGTCGACGCCTTCCCAGAATTTCCGGTCTTGCTGATCTCCATCCCTGTCCGCTCAGGAATTTCCCTCCAATTCTTCGGCCTCCTCTTGTCCACTCGCATTCCCCTCTCCAGCCTCTCCTTACTCCTGGCATTGCCTTCCTGACCCACGCCCTGCCACCTCACCTCCCGCCCTCTCTTTGGTCAATTAGGTATTTTCATTTTTTTAGAATACACTAGGTTTCAATTTAGGTTCGAAAAAAACAAAATTAGGTAGGCAGTAGGAAATCAATTTTAGGGTTCCATTTACGATTTTTATTAGACAAAATATTTATTAGCAAAGAAATTTTCTAGGGTTCTAGGGTTCATAGAATCAAAGTTATAGAATTTCTTAAAAACCGGCAAACAATTGGTGATGTTGTTGTGCTTATATATTCCTATGCTTGAACATACGAATCTGATATCTAATAGGTAAGCCTCATATAACCCGCCTTGCGTCACCACCCTGCGAAACTGGGATCAACCTCTGCTGGTAGCAAAGTCCATCCATTACTCCCCCATCGCAGGCAAGTAATTATTAACAAATAAGCACTAAAGCTTGCGTTCAGCTATGAGTAGGATGTACTTTCTTTATTACTTCACATTATTCAATAAGAGAACCACCCCATAGCAGTTGTCACCCTTTGAGTTGCCCGCGAGCACTGAAGACGAAAGAAATCAGTGGTTGAATTTAGGCAGTTGGTATCAGCAAGACTTGGAATTCAACTACATATACCCATTGCGTCAATTAGTCCTTGTCTCTATAGAAACAAGCAACATCGGGAGTGACCCCCCCCCCCCCCCCCCCCCAAGACACGGAACTCAATAAAAATTAGGCCCTTGCTCGCTGACTCACTGTAATATTTTGGAACAACATCTTGAGTCCTAATTCCGTGTACCAAGCCCGCTTACCTTGTGACATTGGTGTGAGGAGTCAAACCTCCGTTGTGGTCCGAACGTCCTGGACCTGTTTCAGCACCTGGCAGCAAGCCCAGGCGTGTCCGTGTTAGGATGGAAGAAAGAATGGCCCGGTCGCGGCAGCGCCCACGCGACGAGCCGTGCAATCGTTGCGTTAGTCGGGAGGAGAAGGAACGACTCGCAGTGCAAGGGATGTAGAGCGTGGAGGCTTCCACGGCGGCGCCACCCGTTCGATATCACGGCCATCACCTTCACGTCCACAACCAGCCGCCTCAGCTCCAGCCACGGTGCGCGGAGCCGCAGCTGCTCTTTGTCCGTGTTGCGCCGGCTTGGTCCAACAACTCGCCGAGGCATAGGGCAATAAAAGGGAGGTAGGAACGGGCCGATGAAGGTTTGAAGATCCTTGGGAACGGTTGGGAGACGCATAGCAAAATCGACCGAGGCCCGAGCTGGGATGGGCGAAGGCGCGGCGGCGGCGGCAATACCCTAGCTCGTGATTGGGAAGCCAAAACAAAGAGAGGATGCCTGCCTGCTGTGTGAGGATGGAAAATGAGGCCCAGTCCACGCGTTTTCTCCTTTTTGTAAAAAAAGTTGCGACAGTAGAAGCACACGGGCATAGCCTTCGAGCGCCCTCTGTAGCGACTGTTTATGGTTTACTTCCTTGATTGATATCTGTGCCAACCAAGCCGTTGTGATGCCATTGTTTGATGCGATCTATGAAGCCACGTCCATTGCCACTGCGTTCGTGAGAATCTGTACTGGGAATATGGAGATGGTGCGGCCAATTCCTTGACTTGCTTTGCAGAGCGGGCAAAGCCCCCATGTTTGGCCAGCCCCGCCGTTTGTAGTCCTATCAGCCGTCCACACTGTTTTTGGATAATAGTCCAAGCAATAGAACTTGCATTGTGGTGGTGCCCAAACCTTCCAAACCCCGCAGTCATATTGCTTCTGACGGTGCCCTCAATTCTAGTTCCATGTAGACCGAAGATGCCGAGTACTCGCCACTCAAACTTGAGCTTCAGGAGATAGTATCGCGGACGCCAGGCGTTTGAGACTGCTATCAGAAAACCTTTTTCCCAAAGAATTGTGAGAATTCCTTGATTGCACCAACAAAGGCCGCGAAATGACATGAACGCGTCAGTAACATGAGTACCGCTCCTTGAGCTCGGTAGTTGTTTCACCAAATACCAGCACCGTCACAACAGTACTTCCCCAAACAAACCCCATTTGACTTCACACAAGCAACATTTTTTTTTCACACGGATCACCTGAGTTCGATCAGTGTTCTCACGAACTAAAAACATACAGAGCCGAAGAAACACAACCTAAAGAGACGTCTACATTCGAACTTGTCCAATTTGATCCCCCCGAACATCCACGGATAAGACAAAGCGTCAACACCCGTCACCACCCATTTGCCCATCCTCCAGAGTCCACCCCCTCATACCAAACCTTCAAACCATACAATCAGCGGCGGAAACAGGCCCCGGCACCTGGGCCGCTGCCCTGGGGCGTGAATAGCCGATCCTTGTTTAAGTTTTTGCAACATTGCCGCTGGCTCTCTACTGTACCTAAGTGGATGAAGGTGGCCTGGGGCTTGCCGTATTCCTGTGCGCCGTCAACTATTGCATACAATCTTCATGCAACGTAAAACCCCACACACATATTTCATATAGAACAACACACATAATCACTATCTGATCGCGTCTAGGGGAGTTGCATGTACACTATCATGAACTATCAAAATTGGCATGATCAAGATTTTACTGTGAAAAAATTCACTCACCGGCCGCCCTTTCCCCTTCCCCTTTGTCCTCTTTGTCACGAGCGAAACGAAGACCCATAAGGTCGAGGAGGATCTGCTCGCTGCCTGGATTTGTAGGTGATTAATCGTCGTCCTCCTTCTTGTGGGCATGCCGCCAGTCCAACTGCCTGTTTCTCCATGCGAGGGCACTTTCCACCTGGTCTTTTTGCCACTCTTCGCTAGGATCCTGGAATGTGGCCTTCTCCCTGCCTGGTCCTCCCGCGGGCTTGTCCGACGAGACGAACACAATGCCCTCGCAGCCTCCGCGTGTGTGGCGGGCCTTCGCCCTCTCACTCAGGCATTCCCGGCCTGGCCTCGGCATCCTGGCCATGCGCATTGGACGTATCGTTGACCTCGTAATTCGACAGGCGCGTTGTCCAGGACGAGATGCCACCGCAGAAGTTGCAAGGCTAAATCCACCTCCGTATCTGCCACGCGCCCCCCCCATAAAAACCCCCCCCGTCCCCCCCCGTCCCCCCCCCCCCCCCCCGCTCCGCTCCCCCCCCCCCCCCGGGGATCCCCCCCATTTTCTCTTTTCTCTTATCCAGCACTTCCCGCTTAATAATTGACTTCCTTCCAAAGCTACCTGCCGACGCTGAGCTCGCTGTTTCTCCATGGTGCTGGGCGAAGAGCAGCCGACAACTAACTCCTCCTCCCCACAGGGGACGAGGTCCATTTGACGGAACTGGACTTGGCTGGACTCCAGATTCGCTGCCCGTGATGCCGGAGGCAAAGAATCGTTGGAGAGAGCTAGGAGGGGAGCTGAAGAGGGACGAAGTCAGGCGGGTCCCTGAAGTTGAGTGAAGTTTGGTCTAGCATGTGACAATAGGGACGAGGTGATTTGTGGGGTCCGACGTCTCCATTTTCGCCCACATATGGGTTGGGTTCGGGGGTGGCCGAAAGCCCAAGTTTGGGCGTGGTATAGGTGTCTGGTTGGGTGTGGCATTTGTTACCGTAAGCTCCGCACAGACAGACTTATACGGGGTGTTTTGGGAGTAAGATGCCTAACTCACTTGCACAGGAAAACGGGTACAGGGTGAAACTTTTGGTTTCAGTCTTTCACCTTCCCCTCTGTAACGTTTTACTCGTCAGATGTGGTATTCTATTCAAGTCAGAACACCAGCAGCATGCACGCACTATGATCATCGAGTTGTTCCACATCCCTGCACAATCTCTTGAAAGAAAAGCATCTGAAATGACCAATCGGTTCAGTCTACAAGACCATCTTACAGAAAGATTGGAAATGACCCTCAACCGGCTAGCTACTGGGCAGAGGAGAAACTAGCCTCTGAAAAAATCTAGATTCTGCTGTTTTCCAGCATGACCAAACCAACTAAGAGGTGAGATTGCCTGGCGATGCACTCAAAATACATAGCAAATGGAAACCACCTAAAGCCTTAATCGACTTGTACAAGAAAGGCACGACTCAACTGGTGTCCAACTGCCAATTTCCTCCCTACTGTCCAAGTTGAACAGTTCTGCTTCTTGCATGCGCTTCACACTTGATAAGTACTACCCAAAGACGTACCAATTTTCAGATGGATGGACCCATCACTTGTGCCACACACACCAGAAAATACAAAACTGGAGGAACCGATACTGATAAAGCCATTCCTGCAACATAGCCCATACCTACATAACACCACAAATCAGTTATATGGTACCTTGGCGAATTGTATGATGGGCAAATACTGCACCACTAGAAGATCACGCATTGCAACAAAAAGGGCGGTCCCGGTGCAATGTCCCGTTCCATCCCGCTTGTGCATGGGTCCGGGAATGGTCCGACCACTTTGGGATCTTTTGTACGCAGCTTCCTTTCCTTGCAATTTCTGCAAGAGGGCTTTTTCCATCCAGAACTCGAACGACCATGACCTCATGGTCCAAGGCAACACTTTTCTTGCTGCGCCAAGGCTCCCATTCACGGCAATGCGCAATTCTAAGGTAAATAACACTGGGGAATAAATGGCCGAGACAATATAAAGTAAAAACATTCGCCTTGATTAGTTAATCAGCATAGTATACTTTCTTTATATACAGCTGAAGTAGAAGTAATTCACAAAGGACTAGTATTGTGCCAGATACTTTATCAACTCATAAAATAACGTTTTCTTTCAGCCAAAATGGATGACTGTTTGTAACTTTGGATTGGCTTGGCATTTAGAAGTCAGAACAGTGCGTTATGCCTTCTACCACCATTTCATTACCATCAGAAAGTTAACATATATATATAAGCCATATAAATTACAAAATTCATATAACCCTGGAAATATTTTTATTTATGAACCAGTATATGTTCAATTGACAGATATACTATGATTAGTTGAATCAAATTAGAAATATGACTTCTATAAAGTAAAAGCAGCATCTTGACTTGACTAGTATGATTATTACTGTGTTGTAGGAAACGTGTAGCTAACTAGGATTCCGATTACTTATAATCCTGGTATGATATAGTTATCAAATGTACTTAGGCAAAGTAGTGGGGTGCCTTAAAATTACGAGAAGATTAATATGCATCGAAAAAGTTCAGTCAAAGCTCATGTCGGCACAAAGATTGTAAACTAGCATGATATCCCCATGGAAACATCTAGGACGAATAAATATTACAGCAACCTTTTTCATGATCACATCATCCTTAGCATGTCCAACCCAAACAACCATCTCACATATTAGTTCAACACTTCATCTCCATCAGTCCATCAGATCATGCCAGTTTCCTACGACATAATAAGAGTCAGGACACCAGTGACAATTCCGATTGAAAAACCGAAACCTCGATAGAAGAGAGAACTCACATGGATATCTAGGTGAACTGAGAGGTTCATGGTTATGGTTAAATCTGAGAAAATGCGAACATGAGCCTGAAAAGACGTTTATTTATTCTCTGTGCAAATAGACTCCTCTTTCGGAAAATACTTTAACAAAACACTAAAATAAGAACTACGTTCAATGTTTTTCCAATTGGGGTTCCAGCTTCCAAGTGAAAGAGTGTAACTAGCTTTTATAGCGTCGAAAGTGTGCAATGGAGTTAACATTCGGGTTGGTTCGATCTCACTTCCATTAAGTGCTCCTCTTCCACTTTTTCATTATGACTGTCATGTGTCATATTGTAAGAGAACCACGGCCCAGTTACTGAATATTAGCCTAACAAATTCCTCGCCAGAGATAAAATACGTTCTAGAAATCATCTTTGGTACACTCAAGTCGCTGTCAAACCATGCACGAACAAATTAAGACATTGCCAAACTTAATAACCTAGACAATAAATAAAATAGTTCACGCCTATTTACTTTTTTTTCCAGGCATGGCTCTTTCCACAGGGACAAAATATTGCATCGATTTTCAAGCTGTTTATGTATCCGTGCTGAAAGGATATAGACTTCAGATTGGCACATAATACTACATTTGTGAAACACATTTACACATATGACCAACAAAAAAAACAGTGACCTTACGTGCTATTTTCTTTTTAAAGACATTCATCAGTGCGCATAAGGAAAATTGATGTGATTTGAGAACTTCATCATCAGACTCAGGAACAGACATGATAGGGCATTTTCAGCAACTATTACTAAATAATTTAAATTTATTTATAACACTGTGAAGCAAATTATATATAAGGCTTGGCCTATTACCGCAGCCCAATAGCAACATGCCAATGGATAAGGAAAAAATGGACTCTCATTGGAATTTCTTAAAACTCCATGACTGAGAATTCACCATGAAGAACACCAGAAACTGTCAGTGCAAGGACTGCATTACTCCCTTCGGCAAACCCCACTAAAGTGATGGAGTCCTCCCTTGTACTTGATCGAGCTCCTCAAAGTTCAATAGCTCTTCGAGCGCCCATAAAAGCAGCCAAACCGATCAGAATCAGGCTTTTCTCTTCCACAATTTGGGCATTGAATTGAGAACATGATGAGCCCAACCCACCATCGTTCCGCCGTTTAATCCTTAATTGTTGATGCCACCTTCTATGTGTGGTGGTAGCTCTTTGCACACGCTAGGCTCTGTCTATCCCAGAGCAACTCAGTATGGCATAGTTGTTCTTCCACTACTACCAGCATAGGGGGAATTACCAATCAAAGTACTGGCTCGTTGCACAGGGCAATCGATTGCAGATGCAGTTATTTGATATGCTCCATATTCCGTTCTCCGATGACTAAACAGCATGCGGAAAAAAAATCGTGTCCATTCCTCCCATAGGTTATCAGGTCCACCTGGAAATGACCGGGCGGCAGGGCGAAGCCCCGTTGCGTTGAGAATTTTGCATCTGGTGGTTGCCTGCTCTGGTGGGAGGGTCGTCGGCGCTGCTCGCGGTCGACGTGTCCCACAGCAAGTAGGTGGTGCGGCCGGCTTAGGCTGAGGAAAAGTACAAGTCCGGGTCGGCAGCGACGACGATGCGGTTTGCGATCGACGTCGGAGGATGGCTAGCGAGCGGCGGGGGATGCTATCTGTCGGCCCAGCATGGGCAAACGGAATAGGAGCGATGGTCTTCGACGAAAAGCCAAGGAAGTAGGCTTGCCGTGGTGGTTCGCGTAAACGCTGCGTTGGAATTGGGATCGGCGACGAGGCTGCGCCCAACGCTTGCAGAGAGGGAGGGCCCGGGGAGGGGGACGGTCCGCGGGGGAGGCCGGGAGGAGATTCCCTGAGCATGTCGTCGTCGTCTGGCAAAGAGGCAACGGCGGAGAGGTGCGGCGGCGCCGGGGAGACAATCTCGCCTCCTTACGCTCATGGTAGGGCTTGCAGTGCATCTCCTCTCAATGGGTGATTTAGTCGGCGGAGAGGTGCGTCGGCGGCGAGGCGTGCTCGAGGTAGCGAGGGGAATTTGCTTTGGGATGCCAATCCTCCCGCTGGGACTTGACCTACTTCACTCAGTGAGTAAACTGCTACGGCTAGCATTCTTATGCAAACGTTTTCTTTACTAGCTCGCTCGAGAAATCAATCCGTTTCAGTACAAATAACATTCCTAAGGTACAAAATTACAACCCAGATCCCTGACTAGCGCCCCTCCCTCCCCAGGCAAACAAACTTTATTGCTACTCACTCTGGTCCATAATATGTTTCATATAGATTTTTTTTAAGTCCCCATCACAAACTGACCATAATTTTGCGGAGAATTTTTTTTTTTTTTTACGTCTAGAATGCACCAAACTTACATTAGATTCCATTATGAGAGTATTGGTATTATAGATATAAAAATAATATCTCTAATAACTATGTCAAAATTCTCAAAGTTTTAAACTTTTAAAAAAATATATATACGCACAACATTATTGAACAGAGCGAGGAATAGACAATCTGGAGTCGTCATGATAAGCCCCACCAGGATTACGCACCATCGTCAATGAAGAGGTCATATATGAAGGGTTTATCTGTAAACACACGATCAAGACGAACGAAGATTGCATTCCAAACCTGGTGCCCCATAGTAGAATAGCATCGACCGACCATCTGAGATCCAAGCTGGTAGCAATACCTATCTCGGTCATCTTTATTACTTCGATCCTTCAATTATTTGGTTAAACGCGCTACCTGCACCTCGGGTGGGATCGACGTGTGAGGCATATTCCTACTAAGTGAAATCATCACCACCGCAACGCTGCCCGGTCCCACGTCTCTAACCTACAGCACTACACCAAACGTGGGGTTATATCCAAAAAAGACTTTCGCCCCACTTTATATATAAGCGAACACATTCAAGCCGATACAAGTCCAGCAGAATGCCCGCTTAACAAGTAATCAAAGGTAACAGACTACGGGAGTAGCCCATACCGTAACAAAAGTGAGCAATACTAACAAAGAAGAAAGGAACCTATCTCCTATGAAATTGTTGTGCATGATGACCACTCCACCAAGCTGTCGCTCGGGATGGCGCCCTGCCTCCCGTCCCGGAGTTGGAGTGCCGATCCCTGCCTACGAACAATGAGGAACCGTGAGTGGTGGCTAACAATGACCCGTGTCAAAGATTAGGAGGCAAAGCGAGACCGCCTCTGTCTGAGCTAAAAAAGACGCTTCGAGATAGGCCCCCAAACTAGCCCGCCTGATTGGATGAGATGCAACTTTATAACCTGGGCTCCACGACGACGCCCTCAAGAGGTTGACGATGAAACTGTGCCGCCAGACCAAGAGTGGTCAAATCCGCTTTCACCGAAGCCCTGCGTTGGCAGAGGGACGCATAGTGGCACCCCAGAGGACGCGACACCCACGGGCATTCCCCACCGCTGGCATCAAAGTGTGGAGCCTGCTGAAGAGCTAACCAACCGCCCCCGGAGTCCCAAGAAACCCAAACCTAGCAACAGCCTCCGGTCGTCATGGATAGCGCCCGTCGACGGACATCTCCCAGCCCCCTCGGTGCCCCCGACAAGACCACCACCATACGGGGTATAGGGAATGTAGGCCCTTACAGCGGAAGCACCACCCACAAGCGACGAACTGTGACCACATCAGCTAACCAGACCTTACTTCATCCCCTCCCATCCCATCGGTCGGGTGAGACTACTGTCGTGCCCCCTGGCCGCAACCACTCACAGGATGGCATTCGCGCGACACCCATGGCTACGACCAACCGCTACGGCGAGGGATTCCGGTCACAATACCCAAACTGGGCCAGAACGGGTCATCCAGCTGACGCCCCATGCCTAAGGCGGGCGGGTGACGACCCTCAATGGAATCGCCTGCCACCCCATGGGTGGCAAACGACAACAAACGCTGCAGAGATTCCTCGACGTTGATCTACCTAGGTTCAAGGAGGAATAAGGGGGAGACGGGGAATAGAGGAGTTGTGTGGCACCCCGTCGCCGCCACCCATGCCAAGCTTTGCCCGCTCACGGACCGCGGAGGCGGGTGACGAGAGGGGAGGTGGAGCCGGTGCGGCGCTTTTTGTGGCTTCGGGTTTCTTTGTTCAAGGCCGTGGGGAATATGAGTACTTTGATGTCGTGTGAAGATCATACACAAACCTCTCCTTCTCCCCCTTTTGTGTATATCTATACCCTTGGGGGTTATCTACATGTCTTCTGTAATATTGTAATTGTTTTTGTGGATCACTGCTTTAATTGACCATTAAAACTTTGCAACAACAAAAAAACTGACAAAGAAAGAATCAATGCCAGGCCAACTTATGTCATCAAGTCAAACATTGCATCCTTCCGTATTCTATCTATGGGTTTTGTAATAGCATGTCTAGCGTGTCTGAACTATGAAAAAACATGCCGTAGAAACTCCCTAGAGTTCTATAACAATGCTACACAGTGCCAGAATAACCAATGCGACGTCCTTTTGAGTCCATAATTAGCAATGATATCAAAATGGTATTCCTTTTGGTTTCTGTTCAAAATGGTATTCCTTTTCCTTCTGTTCAAATGGTATCCTTTGTTTCTGTTCAAAATCAAGGACCAAAGTTTTGTTTCTACTCGTGGTCTGAATAATGTCTCTCCATCCTTGCTTCCATCACCTGGCCTACCTGTACAACAAACAATTCCTCTGCATCGAATTGCTTCACAGACCGAGTTTGTTTATATCTTAGAGTTCGTCCATGATTAATGAACCATATAACACCTTTTTCTTTGAAAAGATATAACCTTTTTTTGTAGCATGGTGAGGATGAACAATGACTATTATTGTGCACTTCAAATCGCCTAAGTTAAAATGCGGTTCTTCATGGCAGTCCATATTTTTGTGCATTTTAGTCTTTTGTTTTAAACATAAGGCTTTTTTTTTTTTTCGTAAAATGGTTATTCAGGTCCGAGCACGCTCAAAGTAGGCTAGGAAGACAAATGATTATATGGTGCCTTCAAAACGCCTGTTTGAAAATGGTGTCTTCATGTGGTCCATATTTTTTTTTGCATATTTATGCTAAGTATTGGGCCCAAATACTTAACTTATGCCTTGCACCAAACAAATGTAACAATATTTTTCTCTAGAGGCAGTAACAACTCTTGGTTATTAAGATGGTCAACATCCGTTTCAGGTTCAAGGTGTATACTTTGTATACTTGCACTTGGTGACCATCACTTGCAGACTGTTATGCTTCAAGATTTGTAATGTGATAGTATATTATTGCTTTCAGATGTTCAAGTCGCTGGAAATGCATAGCATAAATTTACTTTAACTACTTCATATCCTACCATCCGACTGCCTCTCACGCATGCTTAGGTAAGCTGTGATATTTTTGCAAAAAGACCTCCGCCACTCTGTTCCACATTTGTAAAAATTTATAGAAAGCCTCCTAGTCTCTCCAGACCAGCCCCCATACCTCCCCTTCCTCATCAAACAAATAAGAGGAATAGTTTTTTAATGAAACCTAACATATTTTTATGATAGTTTGGGGTGAACATGTATTAGTCCCTTTTTTGGAGTCGTTGCAACACCGGGAGTTTGTGGCTAATATGTTCTAAGAGATCACCAGCCACCCATGCAGCAATAAAATTGTAAAATGAGGCAATAGATATCCCCATGGACACTATAAGAGGTTAAGTTCTGCCACCTTTTCAGTCATCACATCATACTAGTAAGTCCCACCAGACAACAATTTCACCTAATATTGAGGCAACACTTCATCCCACCCATGTCCATCAACATGCCCAGGACCTACCAAAGATAAAATTCAGGAGCCATAAACAATTCTGAAGGAAAACCATCAATAAAAGAAGAATCATAATGGTAAATCTAGGTGAACTGAACAGATGAGTATTTAATAATCTGATAAAAAAACTGAACAGTGAACCAAATTTCATCTACTTATCTGCGTGCCAATGGCTCCTCACATCAGGAGGCTATCATAAAACCTAAATCCAGAATTTTATAATATTAACAGTTTCAGCTTCCAAATGATAGCGAACTATATTAAAAGCTTCGAAAGTGCCAATGGGTTGTCAGATTCATTGGTTCAGCTCAGCTTCCTTTAGTGTTCTCTTTCATTTTTAAACCTGTTTATAATCACAATTCAAGAGAACCTCAGTCCAATACTGAATATATTACCATAACACAATTCCTAACACAATTCACGCTAGAAGAATATATTTTCTAGAAATCATCTTCAGCAAACTCAAATCTCTTTTCAGTCAGATCCAAGCTAGCGGAATAGTAGACATGCCGAAACTAATACCCTGAATCAACAAATAATAGGCTCGTCTATTTTTTTTCCATGTTACAACTGAACTACCTAATCACAGCAGGGCCCCTTCCACTTAGAAAAACTATTGCATTGATCCCTAACTGTTATGTATCAAGTGCTAAAAAGATATATAGGCATATAGGGACATGAGACTACATATGATGCATATATGACCTACAGAAAAGACAGTGGCCTTAAGTAACTAGTATTTTCTTTGGAAAAGAATCAATCAAGCCACAAAAATGAAAAGTTGAGTTGATTTGAACTCAATTGCATCAGCGTAACACTCAAAGGAGGATAGATAGGCATTTCATCAGCAACTAAAATTTAAATGTTATTGTATGATACTGCGAAGTAAATTATATACAGGCTTGCTATTACTGCAGCAACAACATGCAAATGGTACAGGTGATAAAAGAACCTCGATGTTGAAAACTTTTCTTAAACTCATT
>JAAAXO010000419.1:0-36373 GCA_011799875.1 Thinopyrum elongatum
AATGGGCGATATCGGGATGATCAAAGGGGGGGCTTGCCTGGTTGCTCTGGCAAGTAGGAGGAGGAGTCGTCGATGTAGTCGATCACGGGGGTATCGGCAGCGGTCTCGGGGTCTACCGGAAAAGTAACGTGAGGGGGAACACAATAAATAACAGAGGAATCAAAGCATCACAAAGCATAACGTGGCAATACCGGTGCTAGGGTGACCTAACGCATTACTAGGTGGCTACTGGCGAAGGGGGAGAACATCCAAGAAAGTATTCCCGGTGTTTGACGTTTTCGGACAGATGAAACGGAGGTGGGTTGTTGCATGTTCGCTATGCTAGGGACGTGTGGCGGACGAACGGACTGCGTATTCGGATTAGTCTCATCGTTCTGAGCAACTTTCATGTACAAAGTTTTTATCCGCTTACGGATTATATTATATTAATTTTTAAAGTTTTAATAATATTATGAAATATTAACAGTTCGAGATTAAAACAGAATTTACTAAGTGTACCCAGAGGTACACCCACTGAGAGACTGACAGGTGGGGCCAGTCAACTGTCCAGTCAGCAGTTGACTGGTCAATCATTAACTGGTCAAAGGGTTGACTAGGTCTACCTATCATTGACCAATATTTTAACAATTGTTTTAATGGGATATAGTTGCCGGGGCCCATCTGTCATTTGCTAGCAGTTAATCTCACTTAATTAGCCCCTAAGCTAATTGCACGGGCCGGCTGTTGGTGGCTTTGCACACACATGCACACAGCATGTGCCCGCCATGGCCACGACCTGGCCATTAGTAGCGGCTGGAGCAGCAATAGCTATTGGCCAGGAGCACCTAGAGCAATAGCGGCGGCTAGGCAGCAGAGTATAGCAGCAGCTAGCGGCACATCAAGCCGTAGTACGCAGCAGCTAAGGCAGCGCAGCAGAATTAAGTTGCGGCACAACGCAGCAGCGTGGTAGCAGGGGAGCGAAGCCGCAGACAGTGCTGGCGGGGCACCGGCCGTGGGCGCGAGGCGCAGGGCAGGCGTGCACGGGTGTGCAGGTAGCGCAGGGGCGGGGTGCTGGTGTGGCTGCGACCAGGAGCAGGCGACCGTGCACGCAGACGCAGTGCTCCGACCATGGCGGCCACGGTATTGTAGGCGATTACGGTGACGAATCGATCCAGAAAATGGGGGAATCGGCAGAGGACCTCACAGTGGTTCGAACGAGTTGACAACGCGCTCGGGACGGCCGGGAGGCGTCGGAGCAGCGAGACGAGGTGGTGGCCGTGGAGGATACCGGCGATGTGGGGCGAGGCGATCCGGCGGAGAAGGCTCCGCGGCTCCACTCCGGAGGTGTGGATGGCGACGAAGAGGCCTGCAAGTCTCTGGATTTCCTCCCGTGGCACGGTGAGGTGCCGGAGAATGCGTCCGACGACGACACGGCCGCGGTGATGGTCGGGCATGCGCGGGAGGCAAGCGACGGGACGGGAAAGGAGGGGAACGGCGCGGCTAGGTTTGGGGGGGGCCGCGGGTAGTCTTGTAGGCAGGGCAGGGGGTCGGATGGCCGGCACGTGGCCGTGGCGCCATGGATAGCTGCCACGGTCTCTGCCTGCCCACTGTAGCGCGAGGGTTAGGGAGGACCCAGGTTGGGCTGGGCTAGTTTCTGTAGCTCGGTGGGCCTGAGTGCACAGTGATGTTTTCTGCCTTCTCCTCTTATTTTCTGTTTCTTTTCTTAGCTACTACTTTGTGTTAAATGAGGCACTAAATGATATTAGTTCTACATGGTACTGCACATATAATTCAATTACAACATTTTTGGATGCTACGCACAAAGTTTCAAGTCATTTTGAAAAGCATAACTATTTGTTTATTTTTTAAATGGTTAATTTAAATGTTGTTTTTCCTGTTTTAATTATCTTAGAGGCATATAAACATTACCAAAAATGTTGGTTGAGGTTTGTAATAAAACAGTGAGTATTTACAACCTTTTGAACATTTTTAATCGCGTGTTTTATGAAATTATAATTTGACTTGTTATTTGAATTTTAATTTGAACTCAGTTTGAAACAAGTGAGGTTTAGCAAAATTTTAATTATGATGACCTGGCATCATTAGCAGGGGTTTAGTGTAGCTTAATTATCCGGGCGTCACAAAAACGTCCTCTGAGTATTTTTATGTTGCTTCATGGACTTTTCCAGAAGCACATAAATTATCACAGAACATTTGAAAATATATCCCATATATATATATATATATATATATATATATATATATATATATATATATATATATATATATTTGAATATAGTTTCAAATTCAACTAGAATATTGTTTTAAATTCAGAGCACAAATAATTCCTTTAAAATGTTCCAAAATTTTCGTTTGATATTTAACTCTTGACACTATTCTCAAAACTGTTTTAGGGCATTTTGGATTCACTGAATGCAATTTAAAGGGTTCGTGCCCTTCTTTAAAAATAATATTTTGAGGCTTTTGGAAACTCCGTCAATCCAATTTTTTTGAATTTAGATATGATGTATGAATGCTCACTCATGCAACTAATTACCAGCAAAGATCTAGGGCTGTGACACATATATTATGAAAGCTATAAAAAGAAATTGTGAGAAAAAAATTAAAAATAGAAAAAAACCAAATCTGAAAATACTAAAATAAAAATAATAAACAAAAAAGAGAAAACTGAAACAAAAAATCACACAAGAAAAAACCAAACAAAAGAACAACTTGCAATGAACAAACAAAAGATAAACAATAAAACAGAACCAGAAAACAAACGAAAAAAGAAGCGCAATGCGCACTGCCACCACTATATTGGCCCATATGCAGCGATGACCGCGGTGTCGGAGGCACGCGGGGTCTTGTTGCGCACCTGGCTGAAGCGCTGGATGTACTTGTGGAGATACTCGTTTGGATGCTGGTGGATGGCGCGCAGGCTGCTGAGAGCGAGGGGCCGGTTGGACGTGCCCTTGAAGTTGGCGACGAATTAGGGTGTTGGGGCCAGCCATGTTGGCTTCACAGGAGTTCGGCCGGCGGCGACCAAAACCGACGACCGAGACGCCACGGGAATGCGCTACAGGGGATGGTTTCAGGCGCGGTTTGCGGCTACAGGTAGCTGGGAGTGCAGCGCATCCAGAGTAAGCAGCAGCGGGTCACGGCGTTGCCGCAGTCGACGGCGGTGACCACAAGTGCGGTCGCCGGAGCTCGGTTATGCTCGGGCGAGGTGCTGCGGCTTACGAGCGGGCGAACTGGGAGGCTGGGCAGCATCTAAAGGACGTCAGGAGCTCGTCCATGTGCTCGGCTTGGTCGGCAGAGGTGACTAACAACGGCAAGCTTCGCGGCGGCGGCGGCGAGTTCTCGGCCAAGGCGGGGTTGCACTTAGAGGACGGGAACGGAGGAGGCGAGCACGGGGGAAGGTGTAGGAGCTCACAGGGATGCGCAGAGAAGGTCAGCGGGCTTGGGGGCGCAATGGAGCGGCCGAATCGACGGGGAAGAACGGCGGCGCCTGAGGCTGAAGATGGCGGCGATGGCGACGTTGCAGACCTACCGCGGTCGCGTGCTTTGGAGTGCGGCTCCGCGGCGTCGAGGCGGACGGAGCTAGGGGACCGGACGCCGAAGCCAGGCTTGCGCGGTGGCTGCGGTGGTGCTCGTCGGCGCCCTCGGACGCGAGCGAGGAGAGCGAGGGAGAGAGGCAGAAGAGACGTGAGGACGAGGGAGAGGTCGAGGGGGTCGTGGCAATGCATGGACGCATCCAGGGCGGCGAGGGGCCAGGCAGGCAGGTTGGAGGTGGCGAGCGCGTGCACGGCGCGCATCGACCACACGCCCTCGTGCCTTCTGGCATGAGGTTGAAGGAGGCGGCGCTGTGGGCTGGGCCACTACAGTGGTGGGCTGGGCCTCTGCTACGTGAGCAGGCCAGGTAAGTGCAGGTAAGTTCTTTCTGCTTTTATTTTTATTCTGTTTTTCTTTTATTTAATCTTTTGCCACTGTTTTTGAATTCAAACAATGCCAAAACATCCTCTGAGTATTTTTATGTTGCTTCATGGACTTTTCCAGAAGCACATAAATTATCACAGAGCATTTGAAAATATATCCCATATATATATTTGAATATAGTTTCAAATTCAACTAGAATATTGTTTTAAATTCAGACCCAAATAATTCCTTTAAAATGTTCCAAAATTTTTGTTTGATATTTAACTCTTGAAACTATTCTCAAAACTATTTTTAGGGCATTTTGGATTCACTGAATGCAATTTAAAGGGTTCGTGCCCTTCTTTAAAAATAATATTTTGAGGCTTTTGGAAACTCCGTCATTTCAAATTTTTTGAATTTAGATATGATGTATGAATGCTCACTCATGCAACTAATTACCAGCAAAGATCTAGGTCTGTGACACATATATTATGAAAGCTATAAAAAGAAATTGTGAGAAATAAAAATAAAAATAGAACAAAACCAAATCTGAAAATACAAAAATAAAAATACTAAACAAAAAAGAGAAAACTGAAACAAAAAATCACACAAGAAAAAACCAAACAAAAGAACAACTTGCAATGAACGAACAAAAGATAAACAATAAACAGAACCAGAAAACAAACGAAAAACGAAGCGCAATGCGCACGGCCACCACTATATTGGCCCATATGCAGCGATGACCGCGGTGTCGGAGGCACGCGGGGTCTTGTTGCGCACCTGGCTGAAGTGCTGGATGTACTTGCGGAGGGACTCGTCTGGGTGCTGGTGGATGGCGCGCAGGCTGCTGAGAGCGAGGGGGCGGTTGGACGTGCCCTTGAAGTTGGCGATGAACTGCTGGCACAGTTCGGCCCACGAGGAGATGGAGCCCTCAGGAAGGTTCATCAGCCACGACCGCACTGCATCCTTGAGGGCCATGGGGACCAGCTCGTCATGACCTTGTCGTCGCCGTCGGTGGCCTGGATGCTCAAGGAGTAGAGCGAGAGGAACTCCACGGGGTTGGCGGTGCCGTCGTAGTGGGGAGGGAGCTCCGTCTTAAACTTAGCGGGCCACACCATTCGGCGGAGCTCGCGTGTGAATGTCGGGCAGCCCCCGACGATGGAGATGATGCCGCCTGGGAGGGCGGCGCGGTTCTGGCGCCCCGCGGCCGCAACCTCCTAGATGGTGCGATTCTGGCGCTCGCGCTGCCTTTCGATAAGCACCCGGGCACCGGGCGACGCGTGTTGGATGATCTGGCAACTTGGGTTATCGTCGTGCGATTGGGAGGAGCGGTGGGAGGGCTCAGGCTAGCGCTCGCGGCGGTGACACACTAAGTCGTCGTTGCGCGGAGGAGGAGGAGGAGGCGCATCCTGCCCCCCGCGATACGTGACGACGGCGGGTCAGAGGGTGCGAAGGGGCCGGAGCGTCCCCGTCGACGTTGATGAGCTCGATGATGCGTGCGAGCCAGGCGTCATAGCCGTCGTCGGTGGGGCGGTAGCGTAGCAGCTCTTGCACCATGAGGAGCGCAGCCTACGAGGCCAGCAGGTCGCAACAGGCGAGAGAGGTCGTCGTGGTCGTGCGCGCGGGCAGGGCTGCTTCTGGTGCTGTTGCTGGTGTTGTTCGATCGAGGGGTGGTCGGAGGAAGAGCCCTCCTTCGGCTTCGCGCCCAGGTTGGCTTCGCGATCGCGGCGGACATGAGGGACGACAATGGGCTTCGTCTAGACGCGGTTGGCCTGGCCCTGGGCGCGGGCGCGTCGAGCGTCGGCTATTGCGGTGCTGAAGCTTGAGTTGCAAAAACCAAGTCCCCTACCTGGCGCGCCAAATGTCGGGGGATTGATTCTGAGCTCTGTGGGCCTGGCTTTGTGTCTACAAGGCTATGAGCTAGGCGCGGCGATGACACAACGAGCTACCCAAGTTCGGGCCACCGTGTGGTGTAATACCCTACTCCTGCTTGGTTGTATTGCCTGTGGACAGTGCTCTCAGAGCTACAAGGAGAGCTGGAGCTCTTTGGGGTTTAGTTATAGTGCTAGGGTTTGGGCAGGAGTCGATCCCTCGCTATAGTGGCCGCTCTGTCCCTTATATAGATGCGTTGGGCCTCTTGCCCGAAAATATGAGCGGAAAAGGGCTACCACAGGGCGGCAATTCGAAAGGGGACATGCGCCAGTGGTTCTTCTAACAAAAGGTGCTCTTCGCCTGCCAAAGTGCTTATCCGTGATGCGCCAGGGGCTCCGCGATGACCTCCGTACTGCCGCGCCACCGTCTTGGTCTTCTATCACCAAAGGGGAAACCTTTGGGACTTGCTTTGGGGGGCGGTTGGCACAACTGCTCCCTTAGTACCTAAAGGGAAACTGTCCTGGCCATGCAGGCTGGCGTCTGCCTGGACGACGACATCCATGTGATGGGCGGCACCTGCCCCGCGTGGCTCCTTGGGCGGCCTCGAGGGAGGGCGCCTCGCGAGGGAGGCCTCACAAGGCTGTGCGCCGTGATGGTAGTTTCGGTGAAGTCTTTCGTAGAAGAATCCCCTCGCGGGGCAAGGCCCTCGCGAGGCTGCTAGCTTCGCGGCGCCCGCTGGTGGCTGCCCCATGAGCTGGACCGTTGGCAGGTGCCCGTGGTACCCTGGTTCCCACTAGGCCGACATAAATTTTTCTCACTAATGAAGGTGAAGATAAGCTCGTCGTAAAGGGTTACGTCGATGCTAGCTTTGACATTGATCCGAATGACTAAAAGTCTCAATCCGGATATGTATTAAATGGTGGAGTAGTTAGCTGGAGTAGCTCCAAGCAGAGTGTTGTAGACATGAAGATTTGTAAAGAACATACAGAACTGAATGTGGCAGACCCGTTGACTAAACCTCTTCCACAAGCAAAACATGATCAGCACCAGGTCTCCATGGGTGTTAGATTCATAACTATGTAAACTAGATTATTGAGTCTATTACAACTGAGAGACTGTTGGAAATATGCCCTAGAGGCAATAATAAAATGGTTATTATCATATTTCTCGTCCATGATAAATGCTTATTATTCATGCTAGAATTGTATTGACCAGAAACTTAAATACATGTGTGAATACATAGACAACACCGTGTCCCTAGTAAGCCTCTACTAGACTAGTTCATTGATCAAAGATGGTTAAGGTTTCCTAACCATTGACATGAGTTGTCATTTGATAACAGGATCACATCATTAGGTGAATGATGTGATGGACAGACCCAGCCGTAAGCTTAGCATCAGATCGTATCACTTAGTTATGTGCTACATCTTTCGTAATGTCAAGTATCTGTTTCTTAGACCATTAGATCATGCCACTCCCGGATACCTTAGGAATACTTTGTGTGCTATCAAACGTCACTTCATAACTGGGTGATCATAAAGGTGTTCTACAGGTATCTCCGAAGGTATTTGTTCGGTTGCATGGATCGAGACTAGGATTTGTCACTCCGTGTTACGGAGAGATATCTCTGGCCCTCATGGTAATACAACATCACAAGAATGAGATATCTCTGGCCCTCTCTGCGATGCAAAAGTTGGGCTTTACTCACCAGTGGTAAGGGTGGATTATGACATGTGGTTACCCTACCCCGCGGCCCCCTCCCCAAACCCTAGCCGCGCCGTTCCCCTCCTTTCCCGTCCCGTCGCTTGCCTCCCCGCGCATGCCCGACCATCACCGCGCCGTGTCGTCGTCGGACGCATTCTCCGGCACCTCACCGTGCCACGGGAGGAAATCCAGAGACTCTGCAGCGCCTCTTCGTCGCCATCCACACCTCCGGAGTGAGCCGCGGAGCCTTCCTCCGCCGGATCGCCTCGCCCCACATCGCCGGTATCCTCCACGGCCACCACCTCGTCTCGCTGCTCCGACGCCTCCTCGGCCGTCCCCGAGCGCGTTGTCAACTCCGTTCGAACCACTGTGAGGTCCTCTGCCGATTCCCCCATTTTTCTGGATCGATTCGTCACCGTAATCGCCTACAATCACCGTGGCCGCCATGGTCGGAGCACTGCGTCTGCGTGCACGGTCGCCTGCTCCTGGTCGCAGCCACACCAGCACCCCGCCCCCTGCGCTCACCTGCACACCCGTGCACGCCTGCCCTGCGCCCTCGCGCCCACGGCCGCGTGCCCCGCCAGCACTGTCTGCGGCTTCGCTCCCCTGCTACCCGCTGCTGCGTTGCTGCCGCAACTTAATTCTGCTGCTGCTGCCTTAGCTGCTGCGCTACTACGGCTTGATGTGCCGCTAGCTGCTGCTATACTCTGCTGCCTAGCCGCCGCTATTGCTCTAGCTGCTCCTGGCCAATAGCTATTGCTGCTCCAGCCGCTACTAATGGCCATGGTCGTGGCCATGGCCGGGCACATGCTGTGTGCATGTGTGTGCAAAGCCACCAACAGCCGGCCCGTGCAATTAGCTTAGGGGCTAATTACTAGTGAGATTAACTGCTAGCAAATGACAGATGGGCCCCGTCAACTAATTATCCCATTAAAAACAATCTGTTAAAATATTGGTCAATGATAGGTAGACCCTAGTCAACCCTTTGACCAGTTAATGATTGACCAGTCAACTGCTGACTGGACAGTTGACTGGCCCCACCTGTCAGTCTCTCAGTGGGTGTACCTCTGGGTACACTTAGTAAATTCTGTTTTAATCTCGAACTGTTAATATTTTCATAATATTATTAAAACTTTAAAAATTAATATAATATAATCCGTAACGCGGATAAAAATACTTTGTACATGAAAGTTGCTCAGAACGATGAGACTAATCCGAATACGCAGTCCGTTCGTCCGCCACACGTCCCTAGCATAGCGAACATGCAACAACCCACCTCCGTTTCATCTGTCCGAAAACGTCAAACACCGGGAATACTTTCTTGGATGTTCTCCCCCTTCGCCAGTAGCACCTAGTACTGCGTTAGGTCACCCCTAGCACCGCGTATTGCCACGTTATGCTTTGTGATGCTTTGATTCCTCTGTTATTTATTGTGTTCCCCCTCCGTTACTTCTTTCCGGTAGACCCCGAGACCGCTGCCGATACCCCCGTGATCGACTACATCGACGACTCCTCCTCCTACTTGCCAGAGCAACCAGGCAAGCCCCCCCTTTGATCATCCCGATATCGCCCATTCTATTTCTCATGCTTGCATTAGAACTGCTGCTGCTGCTTTACCTATTCTGATGCATAGCCTGTTTATTGTAACCTGCTGTTGATAATTACCTGCGTATCCTAAACTGCTTAATATAGGCTGGGTAGAGACCTATCAGTGACCCCACTAATCCTGACTGCCCCGCTGGATAATCCGAAGACCCGATCAACGGGATTGAAGACCAGGCCCCGACACCACACATCACCCCCTTAGTTGTAACGACACTGCAGCGTTACTATCGAGTGCCGAGGGTGAAACCTCTTGTAGCACTTCTGATGTTAACTCTGTAGAGTAGCTATTCGGTCGTGGTCATCGAGGGTGATTCCTTCTTCACCGCTTCCGATAACGACGCCGTCGTACAACACCTCAAGTGTGAACCCAGCGAGGGTGATTCCTCCGAGTTCACCTTGACGGATACATCGGGTAGGAATCCAACGAGGGTGATACTTCGGATTCCCCTGATGTTATGGACACACGGATACTTGGATTGTACTATTGTTACTTGGAAAGGCGGGTCGACCCTGAGGGGTACCCGCGTGTGATGTGAAGACGGGTTGCCTATATGTTGCCCGAGTGGTGAATACGAGGCGCGGCTGGGCATTCTTAACCCTTGCAGCAAGTCCTCGAGACGGGGCGACGGGGTCACATCTTTCGTGAGTCTCTGCTCGTTACTGCAAGCCCTAGTCCATTAACGATTTGGATATTTGATCCGAGCAGGTCTCTGGCCTGATAGCCCTAACCATCACGTGGGCATAGTATGGGCGTTCTGCATCGTAGCATCAGCCGAAAGCTTTGTCAGACGTCCAGTTCAGCATTGTGGCCGGGTCGGATCGTGCCGTTGGCGCTGGTATCCACCCTGCTCACAACGACCCGGAGGGCAAGGGGCGATGGCCAAGACCCCCTTGCGCTTAGGATGTAGACCGGCGGGGACCTCTCTGCTGAGCTGTAGGTAGGGTTGCGATGTGTCGTTTGGCCGAGGCCGGGCATGACCCAGGAAAGTGTGTCCGGCCGGAGTTAATCGAGCGTGTTGGGTAAGTTGGTGCACCCCTGCAAGGAAGAAAACTTCTATCGATAGCCTGTCCTACGGTAAAGGACACTCAGAGTTGTATCCTGATTGATACAATTTAGAATTGGATACTTGGATACTATGGCTCTGGGATTGCTTCTCGCAGGGAGTCGAGAAGGGATCTCAGGACGAGGTTGATGACTGTATGGCTCTGGGATTGCTTTCTCGCAGGGAGTCGAGAAAGGATCTCTAGGTGAGGATGAGACTTAATGATACTGCTACATTATATTGTACTGTTCTACTCTCTTCTATTGCTGCAAGACCTCTGAAGATGCTAGTCTTTGATAGGACTAGGCCTTCTCTCTTTTCTGGCGTTTCTGCAGCTCAGTCCACATATACAGCCTTCTCTTTGAAAATGTTGCATATGTAGTGTAGATCCTTGCTTGCTGAGTACTTCTGAGTACTCACGGTTGCTTTGTTTTTCTTTTCTGCCCTTATCAGTTTGTCGTGACCAGAGGACGGAGCCCCCTGAGACAGATGCCCCGTAGATCGGCTACTACTACTACCCAGAGGATGGATACTACTACGAGTTGACTGACGACCAGGAGTAGGATCGGAGGGTCCCAGGCAGGAGGCCTATGCCTTTCGATCGTAGTGTTTTATTTTGCCCCGCCTTTCTAGAGGCCTTTCTATTTCTGTTTAATATCTGTACTCAGATATCTGATGCTTCCGCTGACGCTTGTTCGCAAGCTTATGTATTCGAGCCCTCGAGGCCCCTGGCTTGTAATATAAAGCTTGTATGATTTTATTTATATTTTAGAGTTGTGTTGTGATATCTTCCCGTGAGTCCTTAGGCTTGATCGTGTGCATTTGCGTGTATGATTAGTGCACGATCGGGCCGGGGGCGTCACAAGTTGGTATCAGAGCCGACTGCCTGTAGGAAGCCCCCTTCCAATTCCTTGGCCAAAGTTGAGTCTAGAAATCGAAAAACTAATTTACTAACTTGGCTGTGTGGCTTACGGGCCCACGTCGCCAACTGGTTGGTATTAGGATCTTTTATTCCTCGTCTATACTCTGGGATTCTGATCTCTCTTCTATTCGGGTTAAATGGTTTTGCTAACTCTAACTCTAGGTTCTCGTAAATACTTTCTCCCGGAGAGCCCCTTCATTCCAGATGATGGCATGCTTCACCAGAAGATTCCGAAGATACTCTCCAATACTCTCTCGAGACTTTGTGCCCACCACTTTTGCTATTCCCGACCACCGAAAAACCCCTAGGGATAACCACGTACACTTGCCATTCATACAATCATTCCCCGTTGATCTTGTTATTACAAGATACCCCAAAATTCGCTTTATTGTCCCGAGAATACTTTGTGCCTACTGCTTTGCAGTTCTTTGCGACATGAATACCCCTACAGATAATTCCTTGCACTTGCCGAGTATCCGCTCATCCCCAATTGTTCATATGTTTCACGAAAGTCCTCGAAATACCATTCGGTTTTTTGAAAATCCTCAACAGCTTATTGCTCCTGAATTCCTTGCCTGCCTGCATTATGGTTAAATCCATATGGCTAGCAATATCCATTAAAATCCTTGTCATTATCATTTTGAGTCCGTTGATTCGATATGTTTGCGAATGGTCGCAATCATCAGTTGAAACTAAAATCCATCCTTCTAGCTCAGGCGTCATTTTAAACATGAACTGGATCTGGACCAGTCAAGTTGTCATCGATGGTACCCCTAAGCCTACTCAATTTATCGATCCTTGATCAGAGCGTTTGCTCCTGATCCCTTGAATTAAAATCAAAATTCCTTTATTATTTAAACGTCGAATTATTCAGATGTTCTATAAACCGATGCATTTGCATTCTTTCTTCCTCTGATTGAGTACCGATACTCACATCAGCTGCGTTGTGGATCACCATATCCACTGTTGCATTATTATCCGACAATGTCCTTCATATTTAATCACCTTGTGAGTTCTTTCTCCGATACATAATGCCTTTGCTAAATTATATCCTCTCCTTGTGTCAACCATGCTCTGCTTTCCAGCTGGTGACAATTACTCACGAAGCTTGGGGTATATGTTTCTAAGATGCCCGATGGGTTGGACCTAGGCCTTCCTTAATCTGTGTGAACCCGAAAAGTTTTCACGGGTCATACTCCCCTGGTAATTCACCAGGTAGGTTCTCACACTAAAATCATTTTTATAAGAGTAGTGAATGAAAGGTTATGCATTGAAGAAGTGGGAGTCGACCTTGAACTTTGTGTTCATGCCCATGGAGACGATGTAGATCTTATCGTTAAGGCTTCTCTTAAATTAATTATTCCCCTGGTATAAGTTCATCTTATATCTGGGATCTGGTCTATTTTTGCGATCATGGTTCCGGCCATATTGATCTTCTTTGATCCCTTTTCTCGGACAAGTTAAAGTACTTGTCTTCTGCACATCAATACACCTGTCCAACCTTTATTCTGGCCTACTTTCGAGTATTACCCTCTGGTAAATCGAGAATATCACGGAACTGCTTAACTTCTTATGAGTTCATCATCAGCTATTATTTCTCACCGATTTCATTTTTCCACGGGTTCTGAGTTATTAGTCACTCGAGAACACCGATAAGTGAATCGGTTCCACACTTCGATTCAATAACTCTAAGTAATTTTCGTTGCTTGTGAGTTTAATAATCCATCGCGTTATTCCTAGCCTGATCGGCTATATCATCATCGTGCTAAATTTTAACCGTGCTACCTGGTCCTTCTTTCTGAAGCACAATTGTCGATGATGAGCTAAGCTTACGTCGATCTTCCTCGTCATATCATTTCGCCTTGAACAGCAAGCTTGTTTTCGAGTTTGTGTCGTACCCGTGGTTCCAATAACCTTCCGCTTCATCATTCCTTTGACTTGATGTCATCGCCGATTGATTACATCTTCATGAAATCTCTCGATAAATGTGTCGTGATCATCATCAACATTCTGAGCTCTTCCAGGATATCAACCGAATTCATGATGAGAAATACCGCCCTTGCCCCTCGATGATTTGTGTTATCATCGACAACATTCTTGCCTTCCTGCCAACACAAACTTCTTCATATTATTTTGGAAATACATCCTTTTTGACATGTCGATGGATTGTTGCTGAACCCATCGGCCACCTCCTCATATTTTCCCTGATAAAATTGCATGAGATGTTCTAAAAATTCCCGATGGATCCTTTGTGTTCCCAAGGTCCGACCTTTACCTGATGACCATGTCAATGCTATCCCAAAGCATGACTGTGGTACTCCGAACATCATTAAGAACATTGGAGGCGCAATGCTAAATAATTCTTGTCCAATTATCCGAACACTGTTGTATGGTTAACGTCATGAATTTCCTCTCCCCTTTACCTAAATGGTAATCTACTTACTATCCTGTCATGGATATCATCATCTGCTTGTCCTTGAAAGGATATACTCCTGATATTTGTGTTTAAACACATTTACCTTTCCATTGTTCTGATTAAATTAATAATCATATTTTCTTTTCCCTTGTTTTGTTTAACCTTTCTCGTAATCTAACTTATCTGAGCAGAGGTAATTCTCTGCTTAGGTAAACATCTCGGTGTACAACTCTGCCGGCAAGACCCTGTTACTATTGTTGATGACATTCCGGTAACCACCGATGGACGAGAACTTTGCCTATTGGTCTGCCTCACCTTGCGAGCAGGAAAATGGTTCTCTTCGTCCCTCGCCCTTGTTAGCGACGTTGTTGCCACCATAACCGACAGGTTTCCCTCTGACGTGCCTTGCTATCATGACCGTGCAAGATGTCAACGACCTTTCTACTTTTAACCCACATGGTGGGCCCATAACCCATAGGTCACAGGATCGAAACCTGACTCTCCTGTATACCCTTGATGCTAAAGTATCCTTTGCACTTGGCTTCATATGTAATACACGAGCTAATTTCCATACCATGTTTTCGTTCTGGTATTAGACGCGATACTTATTCTCATTGTTCTGAAACCCTTTCACACTCTGTTTCATACAACGAACGATTGTCTATCTGCTTGAAACTTCTTATTGTACCTTCTTACTTTGCTCTCGATGTTTTTCATTGTTCAACTCGAGAGATACTCATGTGTTCACTCATGGGATAACCCCCAGATGATTACCCCTTATAGCATCCTATCGTTGTCGAGCTACCCCTTACCTATTCGTAAGTACGGTGAAGATCCAAAAAAAAAGAACGACAAGTTCATCATGATGCATTGATGCAGAGAAATGAAGACATCAATGCTATGGATCAACCTCTTTGGGAAGAGCAACCAAGTCCGAGAAGACTCGATAGAATTTCGTAATCAAATCTTTTCCCCCTTACTCCACCTCTTAAATCTCGGGACGAGATTTCTTGTATTGGAGGAGAATTATGACGCCCGGATAATTAAGCTACACTAAACCCCTGCTAATGATGCCAGGTCATCATAATTAAAATTTTGCTAAACCTCACTTGTTTCAAACTGAGTTCAAATTAAAATTCAAATAACAAGTCAAATTATAATTTCATAAAACCCGCGATTAAAAATGTTCAAAAGGTTGTAAATACTCACTGTTTTATTAACAAACCTCAACCAACATTTTTGGTAATGTTTATATGCCTCTAAGATAATTAAAACAGGAACAAACAACATTTAAATTAACCATTTAAAAAAATAAACAAATAGTTATGCTTTTCAAAATGACTTGAAACTTTGTGCGTAGCATCCAAAAATGTTGTAATTGAATTATATGTGCAGTACCATGTAGAACTAATATCATTTAGTGCCTCATTTAAACACAAAGTAGTAGCTAAGAAAAGAAACAGAAAATAAGAGGAGAAGGCAGAAAACATCACTGTGCACTCAGGCCCACCGAGCTACAGAAACTAGCCCAGCCCAACCTGGGTCCTCCCTAACATCCCGCTACAGTGGGCAGGCAGAGACCGTGGCGGCTATCCATGGCGCCACGGCCACGTGCCGGCCATCCGACCCGCTGCCGTGCCTACAAGACCTATCCCGCGGCCCCCTCCCCAAACCCTAGCCGCGCCGTTCCCCTCCTTTCCCGTCTCGTCGCTTGCCTCCCCGCGCATGCCCGACCATCACCGCGCCGTGTCGTCGTCGGACGCATGCTCCGGCACCTCACCGTGCCACGGGAGGAAATCTAGAGACTCTGCAGCGCCTCTTCGTCGCCATCCACACCTCCGGAGTGAGCCGCGGAGCCTTCCTCCGCCGGATCGCCTCGCCCCACATCGCCGGTATCCTCCACGGCCACCACCTCGTCTCGCTGCTCCGACGCCTCCTCGGCCGTTCCCGAGCGCGTTGTCAACTCCGTTCGAACCACTGTGAGGTCCTCTGCCGATTCCCCCATTTTTCTGGATCGATCCGTCACCGTAATCGCCTACAATCACCATGGCCGCCATGGTCGGAGCACTGCGTCCGCGTGCACGGTCGCCTGCTCCTGGTCGCAGCCACACCAGCACCCCGCCCCCTGCGCTCACTTGCACACCCGTGCACGCCTGCCCTCCGCCCTCGCGCCCACGGCCGCGTGCCCCGCCAGCACTGTCTGCGGCTTCGCTACCCGCTGCTGCGTTGCTGCCGCAACTAATTCTGCTGCTGCTGCCTTAGCTGCTGCGCTACTACGGCTTGATGTGCCGCTAGCTGCTGCTATACTCTGCTGCCTAGCCGCCGCTATTGCTCTAGCTGCTCCTGGCCAATAGCTATTGCTGCTCCAGCCGCTACTAATGGCCATGGTCATGGCCATGGCCGGGCACATGCTGTGTGCATGTGTGTGCAAAGCCACCAACAGCCGGCCCGTGCAATTAGCTTAGGGGCTAATTACTAGTTAGATTAACTGCTAGCAAATGACAGATGGGCCCCGTCAACTAATTATCCCATTAAAAACAATCTGTTAAAATATTGGTCAATGATAGGTAGACCCCAGTCAACCCTTTGACCAGTCAATGGTTGACCAGTCAACTGCTGACTGGGCAGTTGACTGGCCCCACCTGTCAGTCTCTCAGTGGGTGTACCTCTGGGTACACTTAGTAAATTCTGTTTTAATCTCGAACTGTTAATATTTTCATAATATTATTAAAACTTTAAAAATTAATATAATATAATCCGTAACTCGGATAAAAATACTTTGTACATGAAAGTTGCTTAGAACGACGAGACGAATCCGAATACGCAGTCCGTTCGTCCGCCACACGTCCCTAGCATAGCGAACATGCAACAACCCACCTCCGTTTCATCTGTCCGAAAACGTCAAACACCGGGAATACTTTCTTGGATGTTCTCCCCCTTCGCCAGTAGCACCTAGTACTGCGTTAGGTCACCCCTAGCACCGCGTATTGCCACGTTATGCTTTGTGATGCTTTGATTCCTCTGTTATTTATTGTGTTGCCCCTCCGTTACTTCTTTCCGGTAGACCCCGAGACCGCTGCCGATACCCCCGTGATCGACTACATCGACGACGACTCCTCCTACTTGCCAGAGCAACCAGGCAAGCCCCCCCTTTGATCATCCCGATATCGCCCATTCTATTTCTCATGCTTGCATTAGAACTGCTGCTGCTTTACCTATTCTGATGCATAGCCTGTTTATTGTAACCTGCTGTTGATAATTACCTGCGTATCCTAAACTGCTTAATATAGGCTGGGTAGAGACCTATCAGTGACCCCACTAATCCTGACTGCCCCGCTGGATAATCCGAAGACCCGATCAACGGGATTGAAGACCAGGCCCCGACACCGCACATCACCCCCTTAGTTGTAACGACACTGCAGCGTTACTATCGAGTGCCGAGGGTGAAACCTCTTGTAGCACTTCTGATGTTAACTCTGTAGAGTAGCTATTCGGTCATGGTCATCGAGGGTGATTCCTTCTTCACCGCTTCCGATAACGACGCCGTCGTACAACACCTCAAGTGTGAACCCAGCGTGGGTGATTCCTCCGAGTTCACCTTGACGGATACATCGGGTAGGAATCCAACGAGGGTGATACTTCGGATTCCCCTGATGTTATGGACACATGGATACTTGGATTGTACTATTGTTACTTGGAAAGGCGGGTCGACCCTGAGGGGTACCCGCGTGTGATGTGAAGACGGGTTGCCTATATGGTGCCCGAGTGGTGAATACGAGGCGCGGCCGGGCATTCTTAACCCTTGCAGCAAGTCCTCGAGACGGGGCGACGGGGTCACATCTTTTGTGAGTCTCTGCTCATTACCGCAAGCCCTAGTCCATTAACGATTTGGATATTTGATCCGAGCAGGTCTCTGGCCTGATAGCACTAACCATCACGTGGGCATAGTATGGGCGTTCTGCATCGTAGCATCAGCCGAAAGCTTTGTCAGACGTCCAGTTCAGCATTGTGGCCGGGTCGGATCGTGCCGTTGGTGCTGGTATCCACCCTGCTCACAACGACCCGGAGGGCAAGGGGCGATGGCCAATACCCCCTTGCGCTTAGGATGTAGACCGGCGGGGACCTCTCTGCTGAGCTGTAGGTAGGGTTGCGATGTGTCGTTTGGCCGAGGCCGGGCATGACCCAGGAAAGTGTGTCCGGCCGGAGTTAATCGAGCGTGTTGGGTAAGTTGGTGCACCCCTGCAGGGAAGAAAACTTCTATCGATAGCCTGTCCTATGGTAAAGGACACTCGGAGTTGTATCCTGATTGATACAATTTAGAACTGGATACTTGGATACTATGGCTCTGGGATTGCTTCTCGCAGGGAGTCGAGAAGGGATCTCAGGACGAGGTTGATGACTGTATGGCTCTGGGATTGCTTTCTCGCAGGGAGTCGAGAAAGGATCTCTGGGTGAGGATGAGACTTAATGATACTGCTACCTTATATTATACTGTTCTACTCTCTTCTATTGCTGCAAGACCTCTGAAGATGCTAGTCTTCGATAGGACTAGGCCTTCTCTCTATTCTGGCATTTCTGCAGCCCAGTCCACATATACAGCCTTCTCTTTGAAAATGTTGCATATGTAGTGTAGATCCTTGCTTGCTGAGTACTTCTGAGTACTCACGGTTGCTTTGTTTTTTTCTCTCCCCTTATCAGTTTGTCGTGACCAGAGGACGGAGCCCCCTGAGACAGATGCCCCGTCGATCGGCTACTACTACTACCCAGAGGATGGATACTACTACGAGTTGACTGACGACCAGGAGTAGGATCGGAGGGTCCCAGGCAGGAGGCCTACGCCTTTCGATCGTAGTGTTTTATTTTGCCCCGCCTTTCTAGAGGCCTTTCTGTTTCTGTTTAATATCTGTACTCAGATATCTGATGCTTCCGCTGACGCTTGTTCGCAAGCTTATGTATTCGAGCCCTCGAGGCCCCTGGCTTGTAATATAAAGCTTGTATGATTTTATTTATATTTTAGAGTTGTGTTGTGATATCTTCCCGTGAGTCCTTAGGCTTGATCGTGTGCATTTGCGTGTATGATTAGTGCACGATTGAGCCGGGGGCGTCACAGTTTTGGCATTGTTTGAATTCAAAAACAGTGGCAAAAGATTAAATAAAAGAAAAACAGAATAAAAATAAAAGCAGAAAGAACTTACCTGCACCTACCTGGCCTGGTCACGTAGCAGAGGCCTAGCCCACAGCGCCGCCTCCTTCAACCTCGTGCCAAAAGGCACGAGGGCACCTGGCCGATGCGCGCCGTGCACGCGCTCGCCACCTCCACCCTGCTTGCCTGTCCCCTCACCGCCCTGGATGCGTCCATGCATTGCCACGACCCCGTCGACCTCTCCCTCGTCCTCACGTCTCCTCTTCTTTTCTCCCTCGCTCTCCTCGCTCGCGTCCGAGGGCGCCGACGAGCACCACCGCAGCCACCGTGCACGCCTGGCCTCGCCGTCCGGTCCCCTAGCTCCGCCTCGACGCCGCGGAGCAGCACTCCAAAGCACGCGACCGCGGTAGGTCTGCAACGTCGCCATCGCCGCCATCTTCAGCCTTTGGCGCCGCCGTTCTTCCCCGTCGATTCAGCCGCTCCAGTGTGCCCCCAAGCCCGCTGACCTTCTCTGCGCATCCCTGTGAGCTCCTACACCTTCCGCTGTGCTCGCCCCTCTGTTCCCATCCTCTAAGCCCAACCCCGCCTTGGCCGAGAACTCGCCACCGCCGCCGCGAAGCTTGTCATTGTTAGTCACCTCTGCCGACCAAGCCGAGCACATGGACGAGCTCCTGATGTCCTGTAGATGCTGCCCAGCCTCCCAGTTCGCCCGCTCATAAGCTGTAGCACCTCACCCGAGCATAACCGAGCTCCGGCGACCGCACTTGTGGTCACCGCCGTCTACTCCGGCCACGCTGCGACCCGCTGCTACCTACTCTGGATGCGCCGCACTCCCAGCTACATGTAGTCGCAAACCGCGCCTAAAACCATCCCCTGTAGCGCATTCCCATGGCGTCTCCGTCGTCGGTTTTGGTCGCCGCCGACCGAACTCCGGCGAAGCCGACGTGGCTAGCCCCAACGCCCTAATTAGCAGTGTGCCCCTGACATGCGGTCCCCGGACGTCAGGTTTGACTTTGGACCGGCCCAGGTGACTGATGTTGTCGCCGTGATGTAATGCGGACGCAGTTACTAATTTGCTGGATTTTGGATAAATTAGAAAATGATTTATATTTCCAGAAAATGTTATAAACTTCTAAAAATCATAGAAATTCAACCGTAGGTCCAATAAAATGATTTAGATATGAAAAATTATCAGAAAAATGTGAAGAATCTGTTTATGGTTTTTTCATGCATGTTTGAACAACTTATACTCACTGAATTGTACAACTCATTAAATGGCATTTTAAATGCTTTATATAAAGCCTGCATTTGAACCTTTGGTTCAAATGAGCTCCTTTCAATCTTGCTATTAGTTGCATTAGCTCAAATCACAGCATATTTCCATGTCATGATCATGCATCATATTGTTGCATTGCATTGATTGTGTTCCTTCTCTGTTTGTTGGTGTTGTTCCCTCTCGGTAGCAGATGGTTCCGACGTCGTGATCGTTGACACCGATGAAGAACTATACTATCTTCAGAGTGCCAGGAAAGCAAACCCTCTTTGAGCATTCCGATACAATCCCACTCTCTCGCTCCTGCTCTCTTTTACTGCATTAGGACAAGAATGATTCGACTGTTACATGCTGTGATAGTTGAACCCATTCCTCTGCATGACCTGTCTTTGCCACAGTAATTAGTAAAAACCCACTAGCATGAGTAGGAGTTGTTTGAGCCATGATATTCCTACTCATTCATGCTTGCTGGTTATGCTTGCTATGTTTAGAGTTGTGTCAGGTCTGATTCTTCTGGTATGGATTGGAATGAGGGTGAACATATCCTACTGTTGAGAGTTAAGTGTGTGAACACGATTTGGTAAAGGTAGCGATGAGAGGCCATGTGGGAGTACATGGTGGGTTGTCTCATTGAAACCGTCCTCAGGAACTGAGTTCTGTATTTGTGATCCAAGACAGTTACTACCACACATTGGGTTCCGGTAACTCGACCCCTCTCGGCTTATTAATCGCATCGATCTCTGTCCAAGAGTTGCAACTAGTTTCTGGTGTTTGTAGGTTGTGTAAGTAGTCTACCAAGTGGCACCCGGTACAGGTGGGCTCGGGACAGACTAGGCACCGTGGCCCGGTGTACCAAGTGTCACCGATGAGCACATGGGTACATCATACACGACATTTTAGAAAAGTGCACAATTTAGTTGGAAAGAATTACTAAGCCGAATCAAGCAAACACATGACCAGGTGAACGCTAACTTAAGTTTACCTTGTAACCTTGATGACACAACTATGATTTCATCCCCATTGTTGTTGGTTGAACTTAGGTATCACATGAAAGAAATCCAACAACCTATGAGCTCTTGAAGCAACCGGTTTCGAGGAACAAGTTTCAAGTGAAGCTGATGCTGTCATTTTTTACCTCTAATGTTTCACTGTGCCACACCCATGTGGTGGAGAGACGGGGCCATAGGGGTACATTAACATAAGCTACATCAAATTATCTTTCTAATGCAAAAAACCTCACATCATTTGGAGCTGTGAGTCAAAAGTTCTAGCCAATCTCATGGAAGGTGTCCAGGCTGTCAAGACTTCGCGAATTTCCGAGGAGCTCTCCAACAACTCCCAAAGTTGACTGCTTATTCCCCCAAGGAAGCCATGCAAACCTGCTTACTTTTGAAACCATTTTCACACCTAGCTAAGGGGGGTTGTCCCTGCTATAAAACCCCATCTTCCCCATCCTCTTAGAAACCTTTTGTCAAACCATTCAGCTACAAGCTTATGGAGCAAGACTGCTAGAGAGATTCGAGAGATCCTTGCTACCTTTGCTCTTGTGAGTTCATCCGGATTCACGAGAAGGAGCCTCTGGTTCCCCCTAATTCGTGATCTACGGTTCCGGCCATTTTGTGTGGGTTAGTCCCGGTTTGTGGTTCTGCGATTGTTCAGACAGCGGGTTGGAGTTCTTGTAGCTTCGGTCAGCCATCCCCAACATACGGGTTGCATCAAACCTTGGCAGGTATAAAGCAAGTTATCCCAGCTGCTTGCAGCTAGTTATCCCTCCTGATTCGATCCTACGATGTGAAGATCGGGCCACCCTCGGGCGTGAATTCGTTCATCGGGTTCCCACCTATCATCTGGCATCAGAGCCTTTGTTGACATGCTAGGATCTGTTATCCAAGTTTATCTTACTATCATCCCTTTAGATCGAGTGTTTTTCATGCTATATTTTCTGTCCTAAAAGTCCAAAGCCCCACGAGAAATAAATCCAAGCCTTGTTGGTGCTGAGATCTTGTTGTTGCATACCTTGCATGTTCTTCATCTTTTAGATCTGCACCAAGTTCATCTTCGTAATTGCTTTCAGATTTGGTTGTTGTGCTTTGGAAAAAGAGTGAAAAAAAAGAGTGTGGCAAAGAAATCAAAGAAAGAAAGAAAAAAAATGGCAAAAAAATCAAAGAGAGAAAGAAAAGAGTGGAAGAAAAAAAAAGTCAAGAGAGAAAAAAGAAAGTGTGGTGTAAGAGCCAAAAGTTTCAGCTTGGTAGAAAAATTTCAGAAGCTTGTGTGTTGTGTGTTTTTCAATCTTGGTGCAAAGGTGCAGCATATCTATCCACATATTTTTCTTGGTTTGCATCAACTTGATTTCAGCACAAGCCCCTTTTTGTTTACCCCACCGAGCTCCACCAAAAACCGAAGCTAGTTCTTTGATCCCTATCTTTCAATCGTTTTAACACATCCGGGAGAAGCACAATCTAATGTGAACTCATAAGAACTTTGGTGAGTAAGAGGTGAGGTTGTGTATTTCCACAAAAATGATCCTATTCCAGTTTTGTAGCCCGACTAACATGGCAGGATCTACACCAAGTACGCGTCGAAAGAATCATGGAGGAGAAAATTGTTTGGCCACCCATGCTGATGTGCAGCGACTCGAGAACAACTTACTCCAAGCCATGGAAAGGATGCTTCATGAGTGTCCTCCAGCAGGTGGTGATAGGGTTCAACATCGACAATACCCTGCTGCTCATGAAGTGCAGCAAAGAACACATGCTCGAGGGCATGGTGTTGCTGCTGCTCGTGGGTGTGTCACTGCTACTCCTGAAATGTGGCAAGGATGGCATGCTCGAGGGCAAGCTACTGCTGCCCCTAGGCGTGTCGCTGCTGCTCATGAATTGTAGCAAGGACGTCATGCCCGACGACATAGTTATGGCACCCGTCGGCACACCGATGGCCCACCGCAAAGCATGACCGTGGTTCATGAACCGACTTCGGTGATTAATAGCCCATGTTTACATGAGAAGCTCATTCCTTATGTTGCCGTCTTGACCACCACTATTGTCCCAAAATCCAAGAAACATGTGCCACAAATTCCATGTGAGGAACATAGTCCACAATCCAAAATCCCACAACTTGAGAGTGGCAAGAAAAGCAAGCTGAGTGACTCCACCAAAAGTGAGGAAGAGTGTCCACTTTAAAAAATCCCACCACTTGAGAGTGAAACAAAAAATGATTTGAGTGACTCCACCAAATGTGAGGAAGAGTGTTCACTTTCCACAATTCCATATATTGAGAGTGATAAGAAAAGTGAGGATCAGATTGTTCATCATGAGATTAGAGAAATGAAACATATCCACCTAGATATAACACACATTCAGCGAGAGAGAATTAATGAGTTGTGTGAGTCCACAAAATGTGAGATAGAGATCATTCCACACCACATTAGAGAGATGAGTGATCCACAACCCAATATACCACAAGATAAGAGTGAGAGGATAAGTGAGTTGTGTGAGTCCACTAAATGTGAGGTTGAGATTTTTCAACAAGAGAATAGCGAGATGAGTGATCCACCACCATGGGAAATTAGTAGTCCACCAAATGAAAAGAGAGGAACATTCAATAACTAACCTTTCACAAAAGTCTCTTTCCTTGCAATATGCGCAGGTGCAAAAGGCATACCTATCAGCTCTCTTGCAACGATGGGAGATTGAGATCCAAGAACAAATATGGAGCACGTGGAACACCACTACACAAGGTGCATGTGTGAAGATTGATTTTCAGAAAGGCATTCAAGTACTCAATGAGGTAAAACAAAAAGGATCTTCCATTTTGATGAAGCCAGAGGTATGCACTTATGAGTTTTGAAGCAATGGCGTGATAATATGAGAAAAATTTGTTGGTACATCATCCATCCAACATATGATTTTGTTAATCTTGAAGAGCTTTAAGATCCAATAAAACTGAATGTTGCACATGATTATTATCATTTTCTTTTCCTAGTTATTTTGTATTGTCCTCAGGCCATAATTTTGTAGAGCGAATAAAGTCGAGGACGACTTTTCTCCAGAGAGGGAGGATGATACGGACATGCTCATGGTTGGTTTAATTTGTGCTTCATGGAAAGTTTGCTGGAAGGAACTCCTAAGTCGAACAAAACATCATGTGGGCTACGTCCATAAGATAACAAGTTGAAAACTAAAAATCTCTATATCATGAAACCTTTGCATTATGATTTGGTATTGCCCGTTTTTTTTGTGTTATGATCAGGTAGAGTCGAGGATGACTCCTTTTCAAGAGAGGGGGGATGATGAGGACATCTTGGTCATTGAACACACACCATCATCCCTGGACAAACTCCAAGTTGTGACAAACAAATAAATGATCGGATGCAACACAATTCGAAGATCAAAGAGAGTCGAGGATGACTCTTCATCAAGGGAGGGAGGATGATGAGCACATGGGTACATCATACACGACATTTCAGAAAAGTGCACAATTTAGTTGGAAAGAATTACTAAGCCGAATCAAGCAAACACATGATCACGTGAACGCTAACTTAAGTTTACCTTGTAACCTTGACGACACAACTATGCTTTCATCCCCATTGTTGTTGGTTGAAATTAGTTATCACATGGAAGAAATCCAACAACCTATGAGCTCTTGAAGCAACCGGTTTGGAGGAACAAGTTTGGAGAAAACAAGTTTCAAGTGAACCTGATACTGTCAGTTTTTACCTCTAATGTTTCATTGTGCCACACCCATGTGGTGGAGAGATGGGGACATAGGGGTACAACACCAGAAGCTACATCAAATTTTATTTCCAATGCAAAAAACCTCACATCATTTGGAGTTGTGAGTCAAAAGTTCTAGCCAATCTCGTGGAAGGTGTCCAGGCTGTCAAGACTTCGCGAATTTCCGAGGAGCTCTCCAACAACTCCCAAAGTTGACTGCTTATTCCCCCAAGGAAGCCATGCAAACCTGCTTACTTTTGAAACCATTTTCACACCTAGCTAAGGGGGGTTGTCCCTGCTATAAAACCCCATCTTCCCCATCCTCTTAGAAACCTTTTGTCAAACCATTCAGCTACAAGCTTATGCAGCAAGACTGCTAGAGAGATCCGAGAGATCCTTGCTACCTTTGCTCTTGTGAGTTCATCTGGATTCGCGAGAAGGAGCCTTTGGTTCCCCCTAATTCGTGCTCTACGGTTCCGGCCATTTTGTGTGGGTTGGTCCCGGTTTGTGGTTCTGCGATTGTTCGGACATCGGGTTGGAGTTCTTGTAGCTTCGGTCAGCCATCCCCAACGTACGGGTTGCATCCGACCTTGGCTGGTATAAAGCTAGTTATCCCAGCTGCTTGCAGCTAGTTATCCCTTCTGATTCGATCCTACGACATGAAGATCGGGCCACCCTCAGGCGTGAACTCGTTCATCGGGTTCCCACCTATCAGTCACCCAGATGGTGGACTTGGGAACCCTGCACACATCATTTGGGGCCGTAGTGGAAACCTCGGCCGGACTTCCTTGCGGATGGAACTCAAATAGGCGATAAACCTGGACTAGAGACTTGTGTGGTTAGTCAGGTCATGGCCGACACCCTCGCTGGGCTTCCGCTTTAAGGTTGTCGAGTACATGTCCTGTAAACGACGATAAGTGGTGAGAGCGTGTGTGAAGAAGTACACCCCTGCAGGGTAATATGATCTATTCGAATAGCTGCGTCTGTGGATATGGACTACTTGGAAAGCTTATATGGTTCATAGATAACTTGAAGTGGATACTCTAAAATGCGCAAGATAAGTGTGAGTGCTATGTATGGCCTTCTCGTAGGGAGATGGGAGCGGATCCATAGTAGTGTATTGTTATGGTGAATATGTGGACTTGTGTGCACTTTCCCACCTCAAAGAAAATACTGGTAGTCGTAGTACAAGATAGCCACTGAGTCAAAGCTGGCTTGCTGCAGTCAAACTCCAACAGGCCGCCCACATCTCCCCACCATGGAGCTGAGCTGGTGAAATTCGACCTAACTGCCAACGTAGTGATGTGTGTGTGCCGTTTCTCCCGGTCAACCCCACCAAACCCACCGGTGGTTAAATACACACCGCTACATCCAACCCCTTCTTGAACACCCCCCCCCCCTATGCCATGTCATCGCAGGCCTTTAACCAGTGCCCATCGATCCCACCTCATTCACGCATTCTTATTGCACTCTCCTAACCCTAATAAGATAAACCCACCCCCCCCCCCACACCACTCCCAACATTTAAACCTTTCACTTTAAAGTGCGAAAACTAACACCCCAAAACGCCCCCTTATCCAACAATACAAAACCCTACCAAACGGTTTACCCACATAACCAACCATAGCAATCATTACAGGCACCATTACCTAAACATTGTAACCACCCTCTTACAGTTAAATATGGCAGGTAAGTGATAGCAACCCCCCTGCCACCCAACCACCCTCAAACCAGATGAGTGCAACCCCCACCACTATATGGAATCAGTAACTTCCTCACTTTATTAAAACCCAAATATGAAATGTCGAAGTTTGCCCCAACACAAGTTTTCTACCGGCATTAGGCGTTATAAAGCACTGGTTACTCTCATGGACTAGGCCTATCCCCCACCTCATCTTACCAACACCCATTTGGGGCCCTATCAAACCAAACTCTCAACCCAACCGACGATAGAAAAGAAAAGAATAGCAAAAAAGCACGGAACAAGGACCACCCGGGAAACCACGAGGCCTAAACGGACCTACTGTGAACTAGGACTACTGCTAAAGAACCAGCCACGCCCCAAACGCCACACAACCAAAAAGAGAAAAGCTAAATCAAAATAGAAACTGACCATCAACAGCCCCCCGACCGACCCCCCCAGCCCCCAGGAGCAAGAACAACTGCAACGACAACACGAGAACTCCCAAATAAAAGTAAAACAAGAGAACGGCACCAAGGAAAACACAAAAAAAAAAACCAAACACACGAGAGAGAAAACAACAAACACACAAACAAAGACAGCACCCAATGACAAAAAAGAAAAGAAACATCAGAAAAAAAAAGAAACAAACCTACGAAAGCAGAAATGGCTACTACCCCCCGCGACGCCCGCCGAGATGGGCCTTATCCCCACGGGCCCCCCTGCTTCCCCCTGGGAACCCTAGCATCCTCCCCCTTTCTCCCTCGCTCTCTCACACCTCACCCGAACGCCGCCATGGACGGCCGCGGTTGACACGCCTCAACGCGCCACGCTCACCGCCCCGCCTCGGAACGTGCCCACCGTGCTCCTCGACGTCGATACGTCGGTACGCCAACTAACGAAGCCCGGAGCCACTGCAGCGCCTCCTCGAGCCCTCCTCCTCCTCGGATCGCCGCCGCGCGCCGTCGTCGATTCGCTCCGGCAAGCCCTCCCCGAGCTCGCTTACGCACACCTACAGCTCTACGTGAGCACCGCCGTCCTCCTCCCTCTCTCCCTGCGGCTCTCCCGTAGACGTAGCTAGCCGCCACCGTGCTCGTGCTCTGTCCGCCGCCGTCGCTGCCATTGCTGCGCTCCCAGAGCCGCTCGGCTGGTCCCGCAGCACCAACGTGCTCCTGGTGAGCCTAGAGGCCGCCCCGCCTTTTGCTTTGCTTGCTAGCCCACTGCAGCCACGCGCCGAGCACCACCCGAGAGCCTTGCCGCCAACCGTCATCGCCGGCGTCGTTCCGACCACCCCCGGGGCCAACCCACCCACCACGGAGGATGGGGCGGCGGTGAGCGCAGAGCCCTGCGAACAGGTCCGCCGGAGATCGGGCGACGTTCGACCGCGGCTGCTCACGCCGTGGCGCGGCGCCCCGACGTGGCACGTGGCCCCCACCGCCCTGTGCCACTGACCGTGGGCCCCGCGGGCCCATTTGATGGTCAGCGCGCCTGACTGGGCCGGCTGTGTCACTGACACACGGGCCCCACCGCCGTTAATTAATTATTTTTGATTAAGTAATTAGTTAACCTAATTACCCACTGACATGTGGGCCCAGTAGCCTAATTAGTTGATTAGTTAAAATAAACCTGTTTGACTAATCAAAGGCTGACATGTGGGCCCCACTGGTCAGGTTTGACCCTGGTCAGCCGACCGTTGACTGCTGACGCTCAGCATTACGTCATAGTGACCTCACCCTTCTAGTTTCGGATAATGTGATTTAATAAAATAAAATAATTCAGAAACTAATAAAAACTTTAGAAAATCATATCTTTTAATCCGTAACTCCGATCGAAAAAACTTTGTACATGAAAATGCTCAGAACAACAAGACGATTCGGAGACGCGGTCCGTTCGTCCGCCCCACACGTCCTACTATCCGAACATGCAACCGTTCCCCCTTTTGTCTGTCCGAAATGCCGGACACTGGGAATACTTTCCCGGATGAATCCCACCTTCACCAGTATCACCCGGCACTGCGTTAGATACACCCCCCCACCTCACAGCGTATTGATGTTCATGCTTGTGCTACTTGATCGCTGTGTTTTATACTGTTTCCTCCCCCTCTTCTTTTGGTAGCCCCCGACACGACGTCGTCCCCCGAGGCCGAAGCAGCTCCGGAGCCCGAAGACACCATTGACGACCTTGCCCTTGCCGCCGAGCAACCAGGCAAGCCCCCCCCTTTTTTATCATCCCGATATCGCTATTCTAATTTCTCATGCTTGCATTAGAATTGCTGCTGCTTACCTATTCGATGCATTGCCTGTTTATTGTATCCTGCTGTTGATAATTACCTGCATATCCTAAACTGCTTAGTATAGGCTGGGTAGAGGACCTATCAGTGACCCCACTTATCCCGACTGCCGCGCTGGATTGTCAGAAGACCCGATCAACGGGATTGAAGACCAGGCCCCGACACCGCACATCACCCCCCTTAGTTTGAACGACATGCAGCGTTACTATCGAGTGCCGAGGGTGAAACCTCTTGTAGCACTTCTGATGTTAACTCTATAGAGTAGCTATTCGGTCGTGGTCATGAGGGTGATCCTCCTTCACCGCTTCCGATAACGATGCTGTCGTACAACACCTCAAGTGTGAACCCAGTGAGGGTGATTCCTCCGAGTTCACCTTGACGGATACATCAAGTAGGAATCCAACGAGGGTGATACCTCAGATTCCCCTGATGTTATGGACACACAGATACTTGGACTTTACACTGTTACTTGGATAGGCGGGTCGACCCTGAGGGGTACCCGCGTGCGCCTGAGAGGCGAGGTGTGAAGACGGGTGCATGTATGGTGCCCGAGTGATGAATACGAGGAGCGGGGGCATTTAAACTTGCCAGCAAGTCCTGAGAGGGGCGACGGGGTCACATCTTTCGTGAGTCTCGCTCGTTACCGCAAGCCCTAGTCCATTAACGATTTGGATATTTGATCCGAGCAGGTCTCTGGCCTGATAGCACTAACCATCACGTGGGCATAGTATGGGCGTTCTGCATCGTAGCATCAGCCGAAAGCTTTGTCGACGTCTAGTTCAGCATTGTGGCCGGGTCGGATGTGCCGTTGGCGCTGGTATCCACCCTGCTCACAACGACCGGAGGGGAGGGGCGATGGCCAAGACCCCCCTTAGCTTAGGATGTAGACCGGCGGGGACCTCTCTGCTGGCTGTAGGTAGGGTTGCGATGTGTCGTTTGGCCGAGGCCGGGCATGACCCAGGAAAGTGTGTCCGTCCGGAGTTAATCGAGCATGTTGGGTAGTTTGTGCACCCTGCAGGGGAGAAAACTTCTATCGTAGCCGTCCTACGGTAAAGGACACTCGGAGTTGTATCCCGATCGATACAGCTAGAACATGAGATGAGACCTGGATATGAGGCTCTGGGATTGCTTCTCGCAGGGAGTCGAGAAGGGATCTCCGACGAGGTTGATAACGTATGGCTCTGGGATTGCTTTCTCGCAGGGGCGTCGAGAAAGGATCTCTGGGTGAGGTTGAGACTTAATGATACTGCTACATTATATGGTACTGTCTACACTCTTCTAATGCTGCAAGACCTCTGAAGATGTAGTCTTCGATAGGACTAGGCCTTCTCTCTATTCTGGCATTCTGAGCCCAATCCACATATACAGCCTCTCTTTGAAAATGTTGGATATGTAGTGTAGATCCTTGCTTGCTGAGTACTTCTGAGTACTCACGGTTGCTTTGTTTCCTTTTCTCCCCATATCAGTTTGACGTGACCAAGATGACGGAGCCCCTGAGACAGATGCCCCGTCGATCGACTACTACTATACTTCTACTACCCAGAGGATGGATACTACATGAGTTGATGAGACCAGGAGTAGGATCGGAGGGTCCCAGGCAGGAGGCCTACGCCTTTCGATCGTAGTGTTTTATTTTGCCCCGCCCCTTCTAAAGGCCTTTCTATTTCTATTTCATATCTGTACTCAGATATCTAAGCTCGCTGACGCTTGTACGCAAGTTTATGTATTCGATCCCTCGAGGCCTCTGGCTTGTAATATAAAGCTTGTATGACTTTATTTATGTTTTAGAGTTGTGTTGTGATATCTTCCTGTGAGTCCTTAGGCTTGATCGTGTGCATTTGCATGTATGATTAGTGCACGATCGGGCCGGGGGCGTCACATGTTTGAGTGGGTGGAGAAGAGCAGTAGCTAGCTTATTAGCGAGTGAGAGTATGTGAACTGGTTTAGATCTAGCTAACTAGCTACCTACTGAAGAAATCAAGGAAAGAATTTGGTCTTTTTCTTAAGAAGAAGAAGAGAGAGAGGAGAGGAGGAGAGGAAAGAGGAGGAGGAAGAAGAAATATCTAATGGATGCTATGGGTGAAACGTGAATAGTGTTGCGACGTAATTACTGGCGTTGACATACTAGGAAACGCCATTAGAATCTTTCTATCCCTGGCATTCCGGAAATGCCCACGCTGGTGTTATGTTGGCTAAAAAATTGATGGGCCCGCAAAATGTACTGCTGGCGTAACTTACCCGATGACGCCATAGATATTCTGATTAGTACCGCCGCAGGGAACTTTTTCTACGCCAGCTCTAACTTGGGACATGGCAGAACGTTGGGACCCACGTACAGGTGACGTTCCCTATTACTCCTACGCCAGCAATAACAACATACCTATGGCGTACGAAATAGCCCGACGACACTACTATTTTAAAAAAATAGTGCTGACGTTCGTTCAAAATGACGCACCACCAACGAAACTTGTGGCTAGCACTTTTTCCACTAGAGATGGCGGCGTGCTTCGCGGGGCTCGGGTCGACGCTGGACGATGCCGCGATGGTGAAGAAGCTCCTCGACTCCATGCCGGACCGCTTGTACGCGGCGGTGGCCGGAATCGAGCAGTTTTGCCACGTCAGCACCATTGCGTTCGAGGAGGCACACGGGCGGCTCAAGACCTTCGAGGAGAGGACGAGGCGGCGTGCGCAGGCCGGCGCCGAGCGGGCAGACAAGCAGTTGATGCTCACAGCATCCCAGTGGGCGGTACGACAATGTTAGCAAGGCGGCGGCTTCCACGACGACGATGGTGCGGGCAGCACGGCGTCGGGCAGCAGTGGGAAGCGGCGAGGTCGCGGGCGCTGCTACAACTGCGGCAAGCGTGGACATTTCCGTCGCGAGTGCCCAAAGCCGAGGAAACCAAAGGCGGCGAAGCGGGCTCTTCTGGCAGACGTCGACGTCGAGGACGCCAGCCTCCTTGAGGCCGTGGCTTAGGGGGTGAATGTTGGCACAATAAGCCACGGCGGGCGCGTCAGTGTGTGTGTGTGCGCGTGCATTGGGCGCGTCGGGTGCGGTCAGAGCCGCGCCAGGTCCGTGGCGGGGTGTGTGCGTGTGTTGTGTTAGGTGTGCGTGTGTGTGTGCACGTGACGCACCATAGTAGGGACAGGCCGTTGGCGACCTGGTCCGGGTGCGCGTGGAGATCGTGGTGGGCTCGGTGTGACTCGTGCGCGTGCGTACACGGCGAGAGCGCAGCCAGAGCAGGCCGATCGGGGCGTGCGGATGGGTAGGAGGCGAGGGGATCGTGTCCCAGTGCCGGCTAGTGTAAAGCCCGTGTGGAGGTTGTTGTAATGGTCGTGGTGTCGAGTTTGAGCTCGTGAAAATTGGCGTTGTTACGCCGGGCGTCGTTGCACCAAAAAAATCCCATCGTGTCCACTGCCGTCTCCTTCTTCCCTCTCTTCTTCCTTGGTTAGTGCCGGAGAGCCAAAGAGAGCGAGCTTGGAGAGAGAGGGCAGGAGGAGGACCTGACACTCATTCCTTTGGTAGCTAGTAACTTACCTTGCCGTCGGCATGAGATGTACTGGGATATGAGAAGGAGCAAAGGCTAAGACGAAAAGGCGGCGGAGAACACCAGTGATGCTGCCTAGGAGGCAGCATAGTCAGTTCCCGGGAGTGTAGGCGACGAGTGCGGATGGCATGTCTGGGCGGCAATGGGAGCCACGCAGGTTGTCTTTTTCGCCAGTTCCGGCGCCTTTCGCCATGTAGGAGTTGCTCTTGAACTTCCTGCGGCATCTCCATGGTCGTCCATTTTGATTCCGGGTGAAAACAAAACTTGACGGCCACCAGGCGGAGCTACACAATGATGTGCTCGTCAATGGTAAAAAATGGATTCCGACACCGGCAAGTGTCAGAAGGTGCGTAAGAGGGCGTTGGGGCTGCACTAGTAGAAAACATACGTTTGATCCGAAGCATTAGTCCCGGCCAGGTTTGGGCCCGGGACTAATGTGATCATTAGTCCCGGTTCCAACGGCTAGGACTGGACGGGGGCACGGGCATCTCTAGTCCCGGTTCAAATAGGACCTCTAGTCCCGGTTGGTGATACCAACCGGGACTAAAGGGGTGGCGGCAGGCTGGGGCCCCTGCGAGCACCTTTAGTCCCAGTTGGTATCACCAACCGGGACTAGAGATGGACCTTTAGTCCCGATTGATATCACCAACTGGGACTAAAGATATCACTATATATATGGATGCTTCGTCCAGCCCGAGACCAAGCTCTCCTTTCTCTCCTCTCTATTTCCTTCCCCTAGCTCGAGCTTATCCTCCATTTTTGCCAAGATTTGTCAAGATTGGAGGCACCCCATCTATCCAAGGGTTCTAAAAGGTTAGCAATTCATCCTTTCATCTTTCATTGCTAGTTTAGCTCGTTTCATGCTCTATAAGTCTAGTGATTTGTGGGTTTTAGTTTGGGAGTAATTATGTGGGAGTTTATTTGATTTATATGCAATTTGAGCTCAAAATAACTTCTTAGTTTGCATATGTGTAGGTGTGGTTTACTTAGTGCCTTCCCGTCCCCGTCCTCACCGCTGTCGATCACTCGCGTCGTCCCGTCGCCGGCACCACCTTGGTGAGCCTCTTGTTTCTTATCCTTTTAGTAAAAAAAAAATCTTATTTGTATGATTTAGATAGTTACTTGTATAATTTTCTTACTTGTATGATTGTTTGTTATATATAGTGCCATGGTTTTGATATCCGTCCCCGTCGACCCTCATCCGGTTTATGATTCAGATGTGGTATATTATCTTTTAGAACTATTTGTTTCATTTCGTGTTTATGACAATTATGCCCATCAAGTTGACATAGATATTTTTATCTAGGAGGGATTTGAAAAGTTGCTAAAAATGTTAAAGAAGATGCTTTCAAAGGACGACGAATTACCCGACAATACGTATGAAGCAAAGAAGGCTATCTACCCTCTATGATTAGAGGTGCAGAAGATACATGCATGCCCTAATGACTGCATCCTCTACCGCGGTGAGGAGTACGGGAATTTGAATGCATGCCCGGTATGCGGCGCATTGCACTATAAGATCAGCCGCGATGACCCTGGTGATGTTGAGGGCGAGCGCCCCAAGAAGAGGGTTCCTGCCAAGGTGATGTGGTATGCTCCTATAATACCACGGTTGAAACATTTGTTCCAAAACAAAGAGCATGCCAAGTTGTTGCGATGGCACAAAGAAGACCGTAAGAAAGACGGGATGTTGAGAGTACCCGCTGATGGGTCGCAGTGGAGAAAAATCGAGAGAAATTGGCCAGAGTTTGCAGATGACGCAAGGAACTTATGGTTTGGTATAAGTGCAGATGGCATTAATCCTTTTGGGGAGCAGAGCAGCAATCATAGCACGTGGTCTGTGACTCTATGTATCTATAACCTTCCTCCTTGGTTTTGCATGAAGCGGAAGTTCATTATGATGCCAGTGCTCATCCAAGGCCCTAAGCAACCTGGCAACGACATTGATGTGTACCTAAGGCCATTAGTTGAAGAATTTTTACAGTTGTGGGATATAAAAGGTGTACGTCTGTGGGATGAGCACAAACAGGAGGAATTTGACCTACGAGTGTTGCTGTTTGTAACCATCAATGATTGGCCTACTCTTAGTAACCTTTCAGGATAGACAAACAAGGGATACAATGCATGCATGCACTGTTTAGATGAGACTTAAAGTATATATTTGGATAAATGTAAGAAGAATGTGTACCTGGGACATCATCGATTTCTTCTGATCAGGCATCTCTTAAGAAAGAAAGGCAAGCATTTCAAAGGTGAGGCAGATCGCCGGAAGAAGCCTGACCACCGTACTGGTCATCATATACTTGATATGGTCAAGGATTTAAAAGTAATCTTTGGAAATGGTCCTGGCGGACAATCTGCTCCGAATGACGTTGATGGACATGCACCCATGTGGAAGAAGAAATCTATATTTTGGGACCTACCCTATTGGAAAGTCCTAGATGTCCGCTCTGCAATCGACGTGATGCATGTGACGAAGAATCTTTGCGTGAACCTGCTAGGCTTCTTGGGCGTGTATGGGAAGATAAAAGATACACCGGAGGCACAGGAGGATCAGCAACATATGAACGAAAAAGACGGCATGAATCCAAAGCAGTATTAAGGTCCTGCCAGCTATGCTCTTACCAAAGAAGAGAAGGAAATCTATTTTGAATGCCTGCTCAGTATGAAGGTCCCGTTTGGCTTCTCGTCGAATATAAAGGGAAAAATAAATATGGCAGGGAAAAAATTCCAAAACCTAAAGTCTCATGACTGCCACGTGATTATGATGCAATTACTTCCAGTTGCATTGAGGGGGCTTCTACCTGAAAATGTTTGATTAGCTATTGTGAAGCTATGTGCATTCCTCAGTGCAATTTCTCAGAAGGTAATCGATCCAGAAATCCTACCAAGGTTACAGAATGATTTGGTCCAATGTCTTGTCAGTTTTGAGTTGGTGTTCCCACCATCCTTCTACAATATTATGACGCACATCCTAGTTCACATAGTCGAAGAGATTACCATTCTGGGTCCCGTATTTCTACACAATATGTTCCCCTTTGAGAGGTTCATGGTAGTCTTAAAGAAATATGTTCATAACCGTGCTAGGCCAGAAGGAATCATCTCCAAGGGCCATGAAATAAAGGAGGTTATTGAGTTTTGTGTTGACTTTATTCCTGACCTTAAGCCGATTGGTGTTCCTGAACCACGGCATGAGGGGAGAATGAGTGGAAAAGGCACGCTAGGAAAGGATTCAGTAATATGTATGGACGGGCATTCTTTCACTCAAGCACAATACACAGTTCTACAAAATTCCACCTTGGTGCCTCCGTATATCGAGGAACACATGGATATTGTACGCTCCAAGAACCCGGAGCAGTCTGACCCCTGGATTAAACGTACAGACATGCCGACTTTCAACGGTTGGTTGCAAACACATCTCATGAATGACATCACTGTTGGAGATGAGCTGTACTTGTTGGCCAAGTCACCATCTTCGACTATATTGACTTTCAAACGGTACGAGATAAATGGGAATACATTTTACACGATCGCCCAAGATAAAAAGAGCACCAACCAAAACAGTGGTGTCCGCTTTGATGCAACAAACAACAATAGGAAAAAGGACACATATTATGGTTACATAGAGGAGATATGGGAACTTGACTATGGACCTTCTTTTAAGGTCCCTTTGTTTCGGTGCAAATGGGTTAATCTGACAGGAGGCAGGGTAATGGTAGACCCGCAGTACGGAATGACAATAGTGGATCTCAACAATCTTCGATACACAGACGAACCATTCGTCCTAGCCAATGATGTGGCGCAGGTTTTCTATGTGAAGGACATGTCTACCAAACCAAGAAAAAGAAAAGATAAGGAAGCAAATACATCATATGATGAGCCAAAGCGCCACATAGTTTTTTCAGGGATAAGAAACATCGTGGGAGTGGAGGACAAGACAAACATGTCAGAAGATTATGAAAAGTTTGATGAAGTTCCTCCCTTCACAGTGAAGACTGACCCAACCATCCTGTTAAATGATGAAGATTCTCCATGGTTACGGCGCAATCATAAGCAAGGGCCACATGCAAAGAAAAAGTTTTATACCCCAAGATCCCACTCTGGGATGTGACCGGCTTCACCGTCATCACTTTCTCTCTAGTGAGTTTCCAGACTTATAGCTGGAAAGTCCCACTTCGGACAAATTAAGCAAACGTGAGTATAAATGTACCCAGCAAGACTTACCTCAGAACTAGCTACATATGCATCAGTATCAACAAAAGGGGGTTGC
>JAAAXO010000420.1:0-35978 GCA_011799875.1 Thinopyrum elongatum
GTGACGGCGCGCACCGCGAGTACATTGAGTAGCCTGCATAATTTTCTTGCAGGTGGCTGAGAAAAAAGACACAAACACAGCAGAAGGTTTTATGTATTGTCCTGCTTTGCTATCTCTCGTGTGGAATACGAAGGATTCTCTTGACTCGAAAATTAATCCTTCACATACCACCTCTGGCTTGAAGAGGTTTCATACCACACGTTAATGTTTTGGTGGGGCGCAAGCACGAGAAGAGGGATTATGATGGAAGAACACACGAAGAAAAGAGTGATGATGACAACTATCCCCTGAATACGGTGATACTAGAAACTGGGAAGCTGAAGATCAAGAGGACCACAGACGATGTGGCCTGATCATGATCTCGCTGGTGGTCATTGTTGATACGCAAAGACAATGCCAAAGTGAAAGGGAGAAGTTTGAAGTTCGATCGCGCTGTTAGAGGATCACAAAAAGGGTTGTACCCAATTGCGAAGACTACAACAAAGCTCGGCATCCTGAAAAAGGAACACTGAATTGCTGCAATGGAAGGCAGACAATGGTGTTCTGACAACGGATTTGGGAAGCTCTACAAATAAAAGAAGCTAATCCAAAGGATACGAATTACCCGACAGTACGTACGAAGCAAGAAGGTTCTATGCCCTCAGTATGGATTGGAGGTGCAGAAGATAAACATGCATGCGCTAATGACTGCATCCTATAACACCCGCGTGAGTACGAAGATTTGAACGCATGCCCGTATGCGGCATTGCGGTAATAAAAAGACAGACGATGACCCTGGTGATGTTGAGGGCGAGCGCCCCAGGACGAGGGCTCCTGCCAAGGTGATGTGTGATGCTCCCTATAAGTACCACGGTTGAAACATCTGTTTAGAAACAAGACATGCCAAGTTGATGCGATGGCACAAAGAGGACCATAAGGAAACGACGGAAGGTTTGAGAGCACCCCGCTGAACGGTCCGCTGTGAGAAAATTTGAGAGAGGTGGGGGACTTTGCAGGTGACGCAAGGAGCGATGGTTTGGTTTTAAGCGCAGATGTCATTACTCCTTGGGAGGGATAGCCAGCAATCATAGCACTGGCCCGGTAACTCTATGTATCTATAAACCTCCTCCTTGGTTGTGCATGAAGCGAAGTTCATTATGATAGCCAGTGCTCATCCAAGTCCCTAAGAACAAAAAACCTAAGCATGCGCATTGATGTTACTAGGCCATTAGTTGAGAACTTTTACAGGCTGTGGAATGGAGGTGTACATGTGGGGATGAGCACAATCAGGAGGAATGGACCTACATGCGTTTCGCTGTTTGTAACCATCCGTGATTGGCCTGCTCCCAGTAACGTTTCAGGACAGACAAACAAGGGATCACCCATCGCACGCACTGTTTAGATCTGACACCACGAAACGTATAAAAAAAAATATTATGGAACATGCAGGAAAATTGTGTACCGAGCATCGTCGATTTCTTCAAACCGAACCATCATGTCGAAAAAGGCAAGCATTTCAAAGGTGAGGCAGATCACCGGAAGAAGCCGCCCTCCTGTACTGTGATGACACATCCTTACTATGGTCAATGATTTCCAACAGTATTCTTTGGATAAAGGGTCCTGGCGGACTATCTGTTCTTGAATGACGCTGAGGACGCGCACCCATGTGGAAGAAGAAATCTATATTTTGGACCATACCCTATTGGAAAGACCTAGAGGTCCGCTCTGCAATCGACGTGATGCAACTGACGAAGAATCTTTGCGTGAACCTACTAGGCTTCTGGGCGTGTATGGGAAGACAAAGATACAACACCGGAGGCACGGGAGACCAACAACATGTGCCGAAAAAGACAGGATAGCCCCAAATGCAAGTATGAAGGTCCTGCCAGCTACCTCTTACCAAAGAAGAGAAGGAATCTTCTTTGAATGCCTGCTCAGTATGGAAGGTCCCGTCTGGCTTCTCATCCAATATAAAGGGAATCAATAAATATGGCCGAGAAAAAGTTCCAGAACCTAAAGTCTCATGACTGCCACGGTGATTTTGACGCAACTACTCTCTTCGGTTGCATTGAGGGGCTTCTACGCGAAAACATTCGATTAGCCATTGTGAGCTATGGTGCATTCCTCAATGCAATCTCCTCAGAATAATCGATCCAGAAATCCTACCAAGGTTAAAGAAATGATTTGGTGCAATGTCCTATCAGTTTCGAGTTGGTGTTCCACCATCCTTCCTTCAATATCATGACGCACGTCCTAGTTCATCTAGTCGACGAGATTGCCATTCTGGGCCCTGTATATTCTACACAATATGTTCCCCTTTGAGAGGTTCATGGGAGTCTTAAAAAAAATATGTTTGTAACCGTGCTAGGCCAGAAGGAAGCCTCTCCACGGGCCATCAAACAGAGGAGGTCATTGGGTTTTGTGTTGACTTCATTCTTGACCTTAAGCCGATTGGTCCTCCCTCAATCGCGGGTATGAGGAGAGACTGACAGCCTAGAAAGGCACTGGCGAAACTCAATATAGTCGGTCAGCGGGGCATTCTTGGCATCAAGCACACACTACACAGTTCTACAGAAATTCTACCTTGATGCACCCCGTATGTCAATAACACAAAGAATATTCTGCTCATCCAAAACACCCAGCAGTGTGCAACTGGATTACATGTGAAAACATCAGGACTTTCGGCAGTTGGTTGGAAACACATCTCATGGGTAACCCACTGTTGCAGATGAGCTGTACTCGTTGGCCAGGACACCATCTTCGCACTGTATTGACTTACAAAGGGTCGAGATAAATGGGAATACATTTTACACACGATCGCACAAGATCAAAAAGCACCAAACCAAACAGTGGTGTCCGCTTTGATGCAACAACCAGAGGGGAAAGGACACATATTATGGTTACATATGGACTATGGGAACTTGACCATGGACATGATTTTAAGGTCCCTTGTTTTTCGGTGAAATGGTCAATCTATCAAGGAGGCGGGTACAGGTAGACCCACAGTACGGAATGACAAAAGTGGACAATCAATCAATCTTGGGTACACAGACGAACCATTCGTCCTAGCCAATGTGATGGCGCAGGTTTTGTAGTGTGAAGGACAATGTCTACCAACACGAGAAAAAGAAAAGATAAGGAAGCGAATACATCATAGACTATAGCCAAAGCGCCACAAATAGTTCTTTCAGCAGGAAAAGAGACATCGTGGGAGTGGAGGGCAAGACAGACATGTCTGAAGATTATGAAAAGTTTCATGAAATTCCTCCCTTCAAAGTGACAAGCCTGACCCAAGCACCCCCTGTTAAACGATGAAGATTATCCATGGTTACGCGCCAATACACAGGGACACACGCGAAGAAAGTGAAGGAGGATACGATGAGGGCTCTGATTACGCGAAGAAAAAATGAAATGCCTTTTGTAACAGATGATTTTCAATCCGAAACCCTGATACTTCGAAAGAGATTGTCCATTTTGTACATACGAAGTGCATCCAGTTTTTGCCGTAACCCTCTCAACTTTTTAGCACATGCTATGTGGGGTGAAATGATGATACCATGCCAACTCTCAACCTTTTCAAGTTCATTTATAGTGCTTTTTAATTTCATGGTCATTTACCCTCAAAAAAAGATTAAATGCATGAAAATAAAAATAAGTCAGAAGGGTTGAAAATTGATGATGTGGTTTGATGGTGCATATTGAACGACAAAAGTCTGGGTTTCAAATAAGTTAAAAAAATGTGAAATGCCTTTGTAACATGAGTTTTCGTCCGAAACCCTGATACTTCAAAAGAGATTGTCCAGTTTTGTAAACGAAGTGCACCCAGTTTTTTGCCGTAACCCTCTCAACTTTTTAGCACATGCTATGTGGGGTGAAATGATGATACCATGCCAGTATTCAACCTTTTCAGAGTTCATTTGTAGTGCTTCTCAATTTCAGGTCATTTAGCTCAAAAAGATTAAATGCATAAAAAATATAAAATGAAGTCAGAAAGGGTTAAAATTGATGATGTTGGCTTTGAATGGTGCATATTGAACGCACAAAAAGTCTGGAGTTCAAATAAGTTTAAAAAATATGAAATGCCTTTGTAACACATGAGTTTTCGTCCGAACCCTGGTACTTTCGAAAGAGATTGTCCAGTTTGTACACGAAGTGCATCCAGTTTTTGCCGTAAACCCTCTCAACTTTTTTAACACATGCTATAGTGGGTGAAATGATGATACCACATGCCAAGTTTCAACCTTTTTAGAGTTCATTTGTATGCTTTCAATTTCAGGGTCTTTAACTCAAAGAATGAACTAATAGCAAAAAGAATGAACTAGAAACTTTTATAAAACTCTAATAGCAAAAAGAATGAACTAAAGAATCAATTAAAATATTTTGTTATGATCAACTAAACAAAACTATAATATTCTTCAATAGCAAAAAGAATCAACTAAAAAGCTTTTATAAACCTCTAGTTATGATCAAAATAATATTAACTTAAAATTATATAAAATTTTCAACTAAAATTATCAAAGTATTTTTTCGTTAAAAACTTTAAATATCAAAACGAATTTTCATAAAGTATTTTTTGTTACAAACTTTAATAGCAAACTAAAAAGCTTTTATAAAACTCTAATAGCAAAAGGAATCAACTAAAAAGAAAAATAAAATAAAATTTATGCAACTAAAATTATATAACTAAATTTAACATATGCAAAAATAACATTAAATTTTAAAAACGTAACATATGCAAAAAAAAATTTGCCTGCCTACTAGCCACCACGGCTTGCATACGACTAGAAATGCAACTATACGTGGGCCAGGATGCAGGCCCGCGTGTCAAGTAGGCCCACAGGGCATAGAAGAATGTTAGGCCCAACGGGCCTGCATTAGAGAGGAGCTCGACGGGGCTATCGCAGCGGGGCTTATAAACCACTACGAGCGCCTCTCGGCAAGCGAGGTGGGACTAAACTCCCACCGCACCCGCCAGTGCCAGCACAAGCCCTTTATTCCCGGTTGGTGGCTCCAACCGGGCTAAAGGCCACCCTTTAGTCCCGTTGGTGGCACGGACCGGGATATAAGGGGGCCTTTAGTCCCGGTTGGAGCCACCAACCGGCACTAAAGGGGTGGCTATATAAGCGAGACTTAGCAAATTTCCAATCCCCATCTGTGCAGTTCCCCCGACGACGCCGCCAGGCTGCCCGACTCGCCGTCGAGGCCCTCGCCATCGACTGCTCCACCTCGCCGTCGACGCCCTCCCTCGACGCCCTCTGCCCCGACGCGTGCCCTGCCCCGACGCCGGCGCCGCTCCCCGCGCCCCTGCCCTCCCCGACGCCTTGCCGTGCCCCTGCCCCTGCCCCGACGCCGCCCTCCTTGACCCCCCTTCCCCCCCCCTCTCCCCCTCCTCTCCCTCCTGCCCCCACCGCCGCCACCGTTCCCAATGCTCTGCTTGCCGCCCGCCTGCCCCTGCTCTGCTTTTTTTTGTTCATAGATTTTTTTGTCCTATGTATGTATGGATGATGTATGTATGATATGCAGATGTATGGATGATCCATGGATGTATGCATTATGTATGATTTTTTTTGTTCATAGAATTTTTTTTGTCCATTGATGTATGCTTTTTTTTGTTTCATAGAATTTTTGTTCATGATGATCTTGCTAAAACTCATTTAAGTTTACTAAGTTTTACTTTGCCTAAATCGGGGAGAGGCAACTTTACTAAATGTTCATGTTTTTTTTGTACATATAAATTTTTTTTGTTTATATAAATTTTTGTTCATGATGATCTTGCTAAAAATCATATTAAGTTTGAATATATGAGCAATGATGTATGGATGATCCATGGATGTATGCATATTGTTTTCTATATCGGGGAGAGGCAACTTTACTAAATAGGCATGATGATCTTACTAAGTTTTACTTTGCCTAAATCGGGGAGAGGCAACTTACTAAATGGGCATGATGATAATAAATTTACTAAGGTTAATTATGGGAGAAGGGAGTACAACTCATATATTTAAAATTTACTCCCGGTCCGCTCGCCCACCAACTCTGGAGGCCACCCAAATCCTAGAACAAAGAGCGTTGCCGATCTCCTACCCCTCCTTGCACTGTTGTTATGATAATACTATTGACGTCTAATGTCAATTTAACAATTATGTTCCATTAAACATAACCCCGATAACTTCGACATGAGGGGCGTCGTTAAAACATAACCCCGATAACTTCGACATGAGGGGGGGTCGTTAAAACATAATCCCGATACCTTCGACATGAGGGGGGTCGTTAAAACATAACCCCGATAACTTCGACATGAAGGGGGAGTCGTTAAAACATAACCCCATAACTTCGACATGAGGGGGGGGGTCGTTAAAACATAACCCCGATAACTTCGACATGAGGGGGGACGTCGGACAGGCATGAGAGAGGCGGTCCGCAAAGTACCTCTCTCGAAAGATATATAGGACGACTCATCAGACATGAGGGGGAGGAGTCCCTCGACGATGTTTGCCTCTAATCCATTGCTCATATGCACATGATTCCTTGTTGTGATATTAAGTCCATGTTTGCCACTAATCCATCTCTCATGTTTGTATATTGCCATGTTGTAATATTTGCAGAAACTAAGGACAGAGACTTAGAAAAAGAAGAGTTGTTGGGGGATATAATCCGCGACGGAGGTGATCCCTTGTCGTTTCTCAATGACACCGATGGTCAGGAGGAGAGGATGACAGCTCCGGTGATCCAACATGGAGGAGGAAGGAGATCATGATGGCTCCTTGACCGAATGGCGGAGGAAGGAGATCATGATCACGGCTCCGGTGACCGAACAGAGGAGGGAGCCTAACTGTTGCAAGTCCGGCGAGGTTATATATATTATATATATCTATATATATATTATATATATATATATATATATATATATAGGCCCTGCTTGACTAGATGCATTAATTTTTTGTATGTACATATATTAACGCTTCTTTCTCTTTTTTAGCCCTCCCGATCGAGCCAAACTTCGGTAAGGAGATGAGGCCCGAAGAAAAGGTTGCGCCAGGATGAAAGGTTCACGATCACAAAGTCGCTCGAGATGGGCCAACCGATTGCTCCCAAGCGGACCAAGGACAACATTTGTACATCAATGCAGAGTTTGTTGTTAGGGACAGCGTCCCGATCAGCATCAAGAATGGAATAAGAAGAATGACCCTGAAGTTTTCTTATGTCCAGGATAGACTGAAGATGATTCTTTGGACCTCGCTGATGACAAATTTCAGCCTACCGCCAGAGAGGATCCTGAATAACCCATTTATAGAGCGAAAGGTCAAGCGTTTTCTCTTAAGAAGAGGCAGAACTATTCAAGAACTGGAAGAAAGAGTTGAACAAAAGTTCGTCGAGAAAGACGAGACTCGAGAATTCATCGGTCGATATGAGAAATAAGAGATCACTGGCCCACATTTGGGCCTACAAGAAATCGGACAAGGAGCAAAGGTAACTGACAAACAAGCAAATGCTGCAAAGAAGAAGTATCACCATAAACCACGGGGTCAGGTGGCTACAGCAAAGCCCGACCATTGTGGGACAAAGCTCAGCAAGACCTGCTTGCTAAAGTGGTCCAACCAGCGACATTGCACTGGCCAAGTCGGGCAAGGACTTGGTTCTTCGGGGTTGGGGGAACTTTGAACCCAGAATCAGGGAAGTGTGTTGGACAAAAGCTCAACTTGCAATACCCATCAAGAAGCTTGAGGAAGCAATCCAGGCAGCGCAGGAAGGGAGGTTCGGCCCGACAGAGAGAAGGACGAGCTGACAGAGGCCCTCGGGAATCCTGAACACCCTGGACGAACACGAGGCACTTCAGGCTCCGTTCCGTGGGTGCATGGGTCCCGACAGCGGTGGTTATAGAAGCCGATAGAGAATAAGCAAGAGGAAGCAAGCGAAATGCAGAGCTCAGTGCAAGATTAGCGAAACTAGAGGAACTTGAGAGCCAGCGAGCTACTGGCCAACCATCTCAGCGGCACAAAGATCCTTCCTTCGACACTTCCCCAGAAGCTACTCCACCATCTCAGCGGAGAAGCAGCGTGGCTTCCACAGAGCTCGTTCAGCCTGATTTCATGACTTCTCGCTACCCCCCGTGGATAGTATCACGGAGGCTGAACATTGTGTGCTAATGGCGAAATGCCAGAACCTGAACTTGAAGGCGGCGGTCGGCTCTGTTGTACCTCCTCGAGCTGAGGGAACTTTTCATTGTCGTCCGATTCCACATGGCTATGCTGTATTGTCACGGTGGATGAAATATGGAGGGATTTGAGGGGGCTGGAGCTTGACTACCCTACAGGTGAAGGGGATATTTTTCTGAAAATGCTTTAAGGAGTACATGTCCATGGAGAAGGGAGAACATCAAGCTTCCAAACTGGACGCCGCCTCAGCAGACTCAGCCGATGATGCCCTCGGCAGACTCCTCATAGTCCAGCTCAGCTGCCTGAGTCGCTCCCGTGTGAGCTGTCTCCGCCGCCTCAGCCGCCGTCCGGTAGAGAAGGCCCCTCCCTAGTAAGTCCTCTTCCTCCTCCGCCTCCTCCGGCGCGTCAGCGGACTCCGCCGCTCAGCCAACGGCGGAAGAGAGCCGCCGCCGCTCCGGCGGCTAGCAGTACAACAGGCGGAAGAAATTCAAATTTGGTCCAAGTCTCAAGCCTCTTCCAAAGTTACCATATGAAGGACTGACGAGGAAAACAAGGACATCGTGGATTCCGAATGTGAGGCCCATTTTGAACCAAAACATCCACCTCCGAAGGAAATAGTAGATCCGGTGAAAGTGAAGCGCACTCTGGATGCCCTTAAGCGACCACCCCCACCTCCGCCGCAATCACACTATGATCGCTGTATTGGAATACATATGGTGAAGTGCGGCGGTCGGGAAGTACTACCAGTGCTGCAAGACGAAGTGAGAAAAAAATTCCTCAGCTCGGCGAACAGGAGAAGCAATCGTGCCCCCCGCTCAAGGTGTCTAGCGATATCGCTAATCATCCGGGGCTACTACCGGAGTAGCACTCTTGGTGATTACGTGGGTGATGATGTCAATTTGAAACTGCTGAGGTAGTAGAGCAATTTAGATACGAGCACGGGAAGCCTCTCGTCAAATGTGATCAGCTCCCGCATCTACCAACGATGTGCGAAGATTGCATGAATCGTACTTGGAAACCTGCAGGAAGTCTGGGACCGACAGTCTGATGCGGGAATTAAAGATGAGCACGACTTCATTGGAGCCGACCGATGCCTGTTGAATTTGTGGATTATTTCAGTTATTCAATCAACATACCCTCGACAACAACCCATGACTTGCTACTTTCTGTAAGTACTATTTCTGTAATTAAGTCTCTAGCTCAGCTCGTTCATTGCATGTATATATAATCATCCTCACTATATATATTATGTAGATTGAAGATCGTCGAATACAAAAGAGGACAAATCTATGACATTGGGTTCATTAGCCCAAGTACCATAAATGAATGGTCGGTAAAAAAGAGCCGAAGATACCGAGAAAAACTTGCTAAAAGCGTTCCTTCGACATCAAAACAAAGGGAAATACTCTTTCCTTACAACTTCCAGTGAGTGTTACTGTCTTGTGCATATTCGGTTTCGCTTACTCGAGGTTAAGTGTAATTGATGAGTTATGCATGCGCAGGTTCCACTTTATTCTGCTATCCATAAACCTTGACGGGGCAGTAGTAACTGTCTTAGACTTGAGACGTAAAGATCAAAAGGAGTGGCGGACATGAGTGAAATGCTCCAGAGTAGTTCAATCATTATCGCACCATATCGATCGGCAACTTTCGTTCAGTTTCTGATACCAAGTAATCATTTTTTTTGCTGGGCAGGGTTTGGAAAACATTCACCGGAATGGTCCCGGGTCTAAAGAAGAAGCTGAAATTTACACAGCCCAGAGTAAGTAGTACTAGCTAGTTCCGTGCATCTCTCATTGATTCTAGTTTAATCAATACCATTATCATGCTTGATTATCAGTTTGTTGACCTCTATTCTCGTAAAGTGCTTGTGGCAGGCACCCGGGACTAATTTATGTGTGGATACTACGTTGCGAGTTCATTCGCAACCGACCATTGAGCGGGGCTTCTCTGGACGAACAATTTGAAGTACGTAAACAATATTCACAATTCTTTTTTATTACCATCATTTGTGTTGAGTTCATTCATATATATGTATTGACCCCTTCTTTTTAAATTAGATCTGCGGATGCGGGATGAACTCTTAGCACATGATCGCATACGAGCAATTCAAGAGGAATTGCGGGATTCTTTCTTGACCACGTCATACCTAAAGACGGAGAATACCATATGGATTGGAAATGGATATTAGGTAGATGATGTTAGCGATTGTAAGAGATGTTATATTGTATATATGTAATAGCGTCGGATAGATATACAAAACTTGTTGTTCGACACCAAGCATGAAGAAAGAGAGGTCACTTCTCTCTATATATGTTCAGACGATGTTGTGTATTAATGGTTCCTTCATTGCTTACTAGATACGTCGAGTTCTCTCTATAAGTAGTAGCTACCGTCGACCAAGTACGGAGAAAGAGAGTCACTTCTCTCTATATGTAGTAGCTAGCTAACACAATATGAAACCCCTAAACCCTCCAAATACCCAACCCCCCCCCCCCCTTAAAAAAAACAAAAACCCCAGCGCCTACGAGCTGCTGACGCGTGGCTGCCTTTTAGTCCCGGTTCGTGTTACCAACCGGGACTAAAGGTCCTCCTGTCTGGGCGCCCCACAGCGGCCACGTGGAGCTGTTTTAGTCCCGGTTCGTAAGCCAACCGGGACTAAAAGTAATGGGCATTAGTCCCGATCGTTTTGTCCCGGTTGCAGAATCGGGACTAAAGGCCCTCTGAAACCGGGACTAGTGCCATGTTTTCTACTAGTGTATGCGTTGCGGTGCTTCCAAAGATGCCACACCGTGAGGATGATGATGGAGGACAGGCCTCGGCGGTGAGACTTACGCGCGTGGGAGCATGAGAAGGCCCACCAGTCAATGAAGGTGGTCGTCGGTGATTAGGGTGTGTGGATTGACGCCTTGATGCGCAAGGAAGCCCGGCTAGCCACAAGAACACCTTGATGTGCAAGGAACATCTTCTGGGTCAAAAGCACGTACTCCCGCCCTCACCCTCCCACCATTACTGCTTTGGTTATGGCCGTATTTGAACTACGCCATCTTAGTCGTTAAACAATTGTGACCACACATGTATACGGTCCGATCCTTTTATTTTGGCATGCAATGCAAGGCCCAAAAAGTGAGAGGAAGTTATCTAGGACGCGATTACTGTGACAGAATTAATACGCCATTTTTTTGCGAAAAATATTAGATCTATTATAAAGATTCACTGGAAGTACAAAACGCCCAAATATAATAAAAATTACATCGAGGTCGTCTAGAGCTGTTTTATGGTAGCCCTAAATGAATGTGAGCCATCCATCCATGTTAATCTGACGGCTAATCTTACATGGTACTCCAATACAGGTCCTAGGGAGTACTACCTCAAAAAAATATGGAGTACCTTGATGTTAGGGGTACTACCGTAATCATGGGTGATTTATTTATTTCTCAATCATACATATTAATTATTACAGAAATACTAAATAGAATGAGATGCCAATTTAGTACAAACTTGCTTGTAAGGGTGTGAACACAGACTTCAAACATAATTTTGTGATGAACCCTAATCCCAAATCAATATCATTCGCAAAAAGAAAAATCTCAAAATCGAGATGATGATCATGCGTGGCAGGGCTTGATGATCACAGGGTCATCACCACCGAGGGGATTAGGATTAGGCCACATCAGTTCACAATCCAGGTTGTGCACCCGTGATGTGCATATCAATGGCCGCCGCCGATAGTTGCGCCTACCGAATTGGTCGGGGATGACTCCGCTATGGGATACTGGCCCATCAGGGCATGTCCAATTCCTGGGTGCTTGGACGGGCGAAAATAAGAAAAGGATAGTCGCGTAGCAGCGGCCGTTAGCGTCATGTCCTCCAACGCCAGCGACAAGGTAGAGATGCTTATACGGCACATGCTTTGAGTCCTGGCGCGGAAGAAAAAAAGGGCTAGCGCCCGGTGGCTGTTTTTGCGCCGACGCTTCACAATTTCCTGGGATCGAACGGGATTTTGCTCAAATGGCTGGGAATCAGATCCTAGCGCCTGTCCTTAGCGCCTCAATTGTAGATGCCCTCATGGATGTATGCGGAGGAGCGTAGTCCTCATACGGTGCCATAGTTCAATCAGGAATTCACGGATGGCTCATATTGATACGATGAGCAAGTCGATACATCTCATGAGGGGGGCAGCGATGGGGAAGACGAAGTCTCCAGCCGCTACCACGATGGGGGAACAAACAATGCGATCACTGCGGCCTGATGTGGTTGATTCGGTTGGAATAAAAGTCAAAACGAATTAGCCAAGACAAAAGTTCTAAAATACCCCTGTAGATGGATGGTTGGATTTATCTGGCACTCCCACATCTCCCTAGGGAGTACCGGGGTACTGTAAAAACTCTCGTCTATGGACAACCAAATGACCATTACCACCGCCAGAACAAGCCACCGATGCGCTATCGTCGCCGCTCTCATACCGGAGCCGGCCTGAACTTGTCGATGACGGCCGGGTAGTCTTCGTGCACGTGCCCCTAAGGACCGGCGTTTGGGAGCCGTAATTGTCGCCATTGAATCCTTGAATCGATCCGAAAAACCTGACACCAAATCTAGTGAAGACAATCCCAAATTTCTGTCCCGCAAGATAGATCAAACAAACCACTCCTGTCAGAACGTATGTAAAAAAAACATACAAAACACCAGCGATCATATAACAAGCTATTACCATTGCAATCACACAAACATGAGCTCACCCAAAATCACGTACCAACATCGTTCCTGCAGCCAGGTGCGGCGAAGCGCACTAGCCCGTCTAGTCTATATAATAATTGCACAACTGGCATAATATTTATCAATGTATGCATGGAGAATGGCGTTTTGGAGGCCGAGCTCCATGGAGGCTTTTATTTTTGAAAAATTCAAATTCAAACTTTTATGTTTCAAAAAATTCTGAAAAAAATATGCGTGTATGTAAAGATGTAACCCACATGTGTGTAAAATTTCATGATGAAATATGTTGAAATGCGACCTGTGCAAAAAAGATAAATTCATGGCCTGAGAGGATGAATAGTATCATGGGTTAAATAGCCCAGATTTGTCTTTTTTGCATAGCCCTCATTTCAACGTATTTTGTCCTAAAAATTTACACATATGTGTGTTATGCCTTCGTGTATATCTGTACTTTTTTCAGAATTTTTTGAAATGTAAAAATATGAATTTCAATGAAATTTGAATTTTGAATCTGGAGGCCTCCAGTGAGCTCGGTCACCAAAGGCAGTTTCCGTGTATGTATGTATGTATGATTTCGCAATCATTCCGTGCAACATGTTGTTTATTGCTGACATATTCAATGATGTCATCATGTGCGGTATGGGCTGATTCGGATTGGTTCAATGGGCACTCGCTGCTCGTTTGATTTGTTTATACATTGATTAGTCTAGACTTCTAAAGAAAAACATTTATAAGTTATTGTAAATTGTTTTTTTGCGGGACAAGTTATTGGAGATTGTTAATGCTAAATTGCTAATATTAATATGCAATTTCAAGGTCACTGTTGTATTCATCTCACTGAGCCTGCAGCGACTCAAATATAATTTACCGAAGGCAACTACTATTACGACGGATCCAAGCTAATTATAAGCAACACATGCCCGATTATACCCTTTTTTCACATAGTACAGACGCACACGTTTATACATACGCACACATGCACACCCTACCCTTGTGAGCATCTCTGAGAGACTGAGCCGGCACATCAACCTAGGATTAATGAAATCGCCACAGACGCCTTCGTAGTCGACGATAACGTCTCCTCCCACTGAACGCACATCGCTGAAATGTTTGAAATAAATCCAGAAAAATGTGACCACCAATGATAAGTCTAGGACTTGAACCCTTGTGAGTTGGTTCCACCACGAGAAATCTAACCATCTGAGTTATGCTAAGTTTGCGCCCGATTATACTGTTGCTTGCCGGGTTCGCTTGCCTAGGTTTGCACATGAACACGTGGCATATGTTAGTTTTTCGTATTTGGACAAATTACATGCATATCTTTGGTGTTACTCCCTTCGTTCCTAAATATAAGTCTTTTTAGATATTTCAATGCAGACTACATACGGATGTATATAGACGTATTTTGGAGTGTAGATTCACTTATTTTGCTCCGTATGTAGTCCGTAGTGGAATCTCTAGAAAGACTTATATTTAGGAACGGAGGGAGTAGATTTTAAATTTCCTCAACTAAGAAAATAGATTTAAAATTTCCTCATATTAATCAAGTTGGGAATGAGACGCACTCACACACACCCAAGTTTTTTTTTCCTTTTGAGGGATACACACCAAAGTTTTCAACTTTTCATTAAAATGGAAACAAATTCGGCGTTGCAATGCAGGTATATCCATATGCTTGGAGACACCAAGAGTTGCATAACATCGGCCAGTTAATTCTTCCTCAGATGCGTGTCGAACTGTCAATTAGCGCTAGCTGGTTACAGCTTGCTGTTCCACAATGTACATCCATCGTCCTTGGTTTCTCAAAACTCTCCGTCACATCACTAGACCACCTCTCCCGTATAAATTAACACAGCAGTCGTTCAACATCTTCAGCGCCTCTCACAACCACAGCATTAATCAATCTGTTAGCAAAGCTAAACTGCTAGCTTAGCTTGCAGCTACATTCATTCCCAATGGCGTCCATCAACTGCTACTACTCCTTGGTGTTGGTGGTGGTTGCACTGGCCTCGGCGCCGTTGGCCGCCGTGGCCGGCGACCAGACATCCTCAGCGACTTCATTGTGCCGACCTCGATGATTGGCTTGCCACCCATGAACATTGTTAGAGTTATATTTACTAGTAAATATGCCCGTGCGTTGCAACGGGAGAACACAACACGAAAGGCACGAGAATCTGGCTATAAGATGTGGTTGCCATGTTGAGCAGGAACATTAGCTGCCTTGTCTTCATGTGCTCTCGTAACATTAGATTCCCGCGTGCGTCCAGGCGATGCAATTCTTAATTAGTTCCAAGCTTATGTGAAAATCGCCGATGAGTTGTGCCTGAGATTCATCGTGTGAACATATGTGAGAATGAGATAAGGACTTTTAAAAAGCCATTTGGAAAACCCAAATTTGACGGCGTTATCGCCTCTTGATTTCCCAAGGGACACTCCGAAATATTCTTCAGCCAAAATGTAGTATGTTGCCATGAGTACTTTTTTTTCAAAACAAAATAGAACCAGAACGCAAAAAAAAAAAAAAGAAATAGAAATCTAGCACAATATAAATATAGAACTGCTGCCTGGATTTTTTATGTGCAAGACTTAATATGGAAGATCATTGTATGTTATGTACTGCACTGAATGGCCCTCATGGCCATTGGTAAAGACATAAGGGACATGCAACATGCAGGGGTCATCGCCTGAACGAAGGCACTTTTAGTTTTTTTTTTCTGCTAACCACATACGTGCCACATTGATGATGAGGTCACGCCTGAGATTCGTCGGTGAAAATATTCCAGGATGAGATAACAATTTTTAGAAGACCATTTGGAAATTCTAAGACGTGACGACATTATCACCGCTTGATGCTCTAAGGCACCACTCTGAAACTTCTTTGGCCAAGCAGCTTCAATTTCTTCGATGGGCATTTCCTGACTTATATTAATGAATCCTCCACCGCGCCTAGACCTAGCTCTATACATGGTTTGTTTCATGACCAATAAAACAATATCTAATACATTGCCAAACCGGATCAGATAAAACTATGAATGGAGGCAAATTAGACCTTTATTCATTTTTATTAATTTGTGGTTAATGGCAAATGCATGAATTTCTTGTTTAATAACGTGAAAGAAGAGTGATTATCTGTGCATATAATGGTAAGTATATTTCATATTGCTATAAATAATTGTAACACTTGTATGGTTGGACTTTTGATGCCAGACCAAAATATGATGCTTTTGTGAGCGCCGCGACTGGCTGGTGATGCACAAAAGGCCAAACACCCTCGAGTAGGCTATTTTTCCAATTGTCGAACAGCAAAATTCCAGTTGGTATACTCAAGTTTCAACCAGACTCACATCCCACATGAAATGATGAATAACGTTGATTTTCAATCCTATGCTCGCACATTTTATTTTATTGAGACACAAGGCTCATAGACTTATGCAGAACACAAGAAAATAGAAGAGACTAAACCGAAGACAATTTAAGGCTACCACATTTTACCATGTACCTGGTAGTGGCCATACTCCGCCATTTAATTTGTGCAGAAGTTCAGAAGTAGCCAAGATGAACACTTTGGCTGTAATTCAGTTGAAAGATGATTGTACAACCATGAGCACATGATTCGAAACTGTCATATATAGATTGTATATTAGATCCAAGCAATACATATCACTATACATAACTTGCAGTTTCCTTTCTTAACTGACGTGTGCCCTCCCAAGTAATGCAGGAATTAGCTATCTTACATGGGAATAAAGTATTAGGGGAGCCAGGATTTATATACCAACAAAGAGTATGCAGATACCACAACTTTCATTGAGCCATTTTTTATTTGTATCGATTTCGATCCCTGAAATTTAACCAGATGCATCTCGATCTATTTTTAATCCAAGGAATTCCAGAAACTTGATGTGATGATGGATTACTTTTAGTCACCCTTCACGGCCACGTATGAACACAGTGCAATGCATCTCCAACACATTTAGGCATGTATGTAAACTACTATCTGTAGCAAGGTCAGACTATATTAGAATCCTTGTACCAAGTAAAGAGTAATCATCAAGTACCAAGTAAAGAGTATTACTGAGAATCATGCCTAGCTTTCTACCCAACTTGCAGATTTCTTCACCCCTGCAAAGGTATCTAGGCAGACCCAAAATCGTACAGCTTGAAATTCAGCGAGATGCATTGCATCCTTCAACCAAGGAACAGCCATTGCCATCCCCTCTTCGTACAAGAAATGGCCACCAATCCTCCTTCCTGAAAAGCAGAGCAAAGAAGAACAGAGTAGAGATATAATGGGTGATACACTTGAAGGCTGGATTCCTTCGGATTTCATATAACTTTCCAACGAACAACCGATTGGTTTAGCAAATGTGCCACGTGTGAGTGAACAGTAAGTGACGACCGCGGTCCTTTGGATCCTCTAAAGTCCAGACGTCATAAAAACAAAAACGCAAACACTAATCCTCAACTGGTCAATGACTCTGAAAATTGTCGCGGCATTGTGCTCGTGCATAACATTCTGCCCGAAGAGAGGTGTTGCCGTCAGTTTTCAAGGGCGTATATGGCCGAGCTCGCAGCCATGGGCCCAGACATCTACCATGTTCAGGGTGTTCAACATCGTGCAGCATGTTTAGGGTGTTCAACACCGTGCAGCAGCACAAAACTGAACACATAACAGTTACTTTTTCCACAATATTTGTAGAAGCATTGAACATTCAGGAAGTCTTTCATAGGTTTTAGGAACTTCATACCCCACGGCCGTTGTCAGTTACATAATTGAATTGTCATCATGAAGGACTACATTAATCTCAGTAGCATAGCCTGCTTGAGCTTCATCAACAACATTATCCAATATTTCATAAACCTAGGATATGCAAAAGAAAATTTGGCCAGAATTAAAAATTTTGATTTATAAGTAAGTCCTTTATTGTTTTCAGAATATTTTATGTTTCTGTTTTTCAAAATTCTTCCCTCCATATAGAAATTTTTGGTGATAATATTGTGGCTTTGGTAGTTTTATTAAATCATTTCATTTATAGTATAATAACAGTAGGAATTATTTTCATAATAAAAATTTCCCCAAAACAATTCTTTTAATAGCTATTTCAATATTTTAAATGCCTCTATTGCACTACAACCATTTTAAATAATTATTTTTATATTCCAAAAAAAATATGGGGGGTCATGTGATGCTCACATATCACTTTTATGTAAAAACCCAACCTGGTGTTTTGAAAATTTTGAGTGAAACAACCTCTTTTCAATTCTGTCCTGAATTTGAGTTTCTACTACTACCCAATTTTCTGTTGCTTCAAAAATTCTGAAAATTTTCCCACTTACAGTCCTTCCAACCAAACCCTTAACTCCAGAAGTTCAGCCCTATATGAATTGTGTAAGGCCACCAAATGTACCCCTGCAGTTTCAGTCCAGAACTGAAATTCTTCAAAACTTGCACTAGCAAGTATTTGTTTTTGCCAAACCAACTCCAACACCATCTCTATCATCCAAAGAGACACTAGCCTGCCAAGTATCATTTTCATAAGAATTTTCTAAATGTCCCTAGCATTCTGTCAAACAGGTGATGTGCATGGCAGAGTTTGGCCATGTTTTAAACTGGCATTTGACAGTAGCTCCTCTAGCCAAATCAACATGTCCACAAGCCTTGCCATCTAGAGGATCCCCATCCTGCTAAGTCTCACTTGCAACAAATGCTTCTAGAGCCTCATGGCATTCTGACGAGCATGTTGCGTTCATGTCCAGTGCGTGCACAGCGCACAAGCGGAGCGCTCGTTTAGCAGGCTCGGCCTCGCCCTCGCACCACTGCTCTGCCGCCTCCCCCGCACGTTTTCCACCCTCCACAGCTTCATGAGCAAGCCAGGTACCCCACCAACACTCTTCCCTGACCTCTAGCGCCGACCAGCCGCCGTCCGCACCGTCCACCGCCGCTGGCGTCTCGGGCACGGCTCTGCCAGGATGCATGGCGCGCCCTCGAGCCACCCAGCCACCCCCGGCGTAAATACGGGCGGCCACCGACTGCACCGACCCCTCTGACCACTCCACTGCCCTCACCGGCCTCGCCACCGCCCATAACCACCTCGCCGGCGCAATAATGGCGTCGCCGCCGTGCCGTGCCCTGGAAGCCTCGGAACCGCCTTACCCCGCCTATATAAACCCCTCCCAAGCTCTTCTACACTCACCCCATCCCGCCTCAACCCCTCAGTATCCTCTGACCGGAGTAGCTCGAGCTGTGGTGCTCATCCCCATCACCTCCAGCCGCCATCGCCGTGGCCGAGCTACAGCCAAATCCCACGCCACCAGAGCCTCTCTTCCTCTGTTTCCCTCTTCAGCAGCCTTCCCTCGCCACCACGAACCCAACCCTCCTCTCAATTGCTCTCGGGAGCCACCATAGACGAGAACTCCATCCTGCCTGACGCCACCGTCCGCCGGGCACCTCGCCGCACTCCACTCCGGCCATCCCGGCGCTGGCCAGACCACCCACGGGCGCGGGATGGAGTGGCGGATCCGTCCCGGCCGTCGCCTGAGGCCACCGAGCCCTCCCTCAACGGCGGCGAGCAACGCCGGCGCTCCTTTGTTCTGCCGCGAGGAAGAAGGGCGGGAGGACCGGTCAAACATGACAAGTGGGTCCCACTGTTAGTGACCCCAGGCCGCGCCGATCGTTCGTAAGTGGAGACGGGCTCTCCTCGGAGCCGTTTCCGCGCGAGGGAAACGTATTCCAGGAAATACGCCTTCGACGTCGGCCGTCCCCTCGCGCAGCTGATCGGCTGGGCCGGCCCAGTAGCACCGCACGGTTAAGTAGCGCTCAGGGCGCGTTTCTGTCTTTCTCTTTTTCCTTTTCCAATAGTTTACAAATATCTCCAAAGTGGCCATTTCAAATCCAAAACTAATGATTCAAATTTCTACAGACTTCTAAAATCATGCTCTATTATTTAAGCCTAGGTGAACATTTTTTCTAGGCTTTGTCCCTGCTGAATCTATTAAATAGTCCATTTCATTAATGATCTCAACTTAGTAATTCCCTAGGAAAATCATATGAACTCCAAATAATTTGATTCTTTTTCTGTTATTCCTTATATTTCATCTAGTTTACTTTAGTATTTATTTCAAAAATATTTGAAACAATATTTGGCACTGTTTTACTATATGTGGTAATTTGAATATTTTTGAAAATAGGAAATGGAGGGAAGATAAAAATTTCAAACTTTTGGAGTGTACCCCACACTTCTGCATGCCCAAGGCAAGCATCTTGAACACTTGATATGGTGTTTGCTTGATTAAATTCTTGAGAGAAATTTTGATGTCATGCATAAGGTTGAATTCAAATAAAAATTTGCATGCATGTAGTGATGGCATGTTTCCTCATACCATGCATCGTGTGTTGTCATGACTAACTTGCAGGAGCAGGTATAAGTAAAATACAGTTCCGGCAGAAGGGTGACCACGATTGAAGCGTGATCATGCCTTATTGGTTATGCATGTTGGAGCATGCAAGGGTTGTGGCCCTGTTTGGTGTTACTCTTAAAAAGATGCTTTGTTGAGCTAACCACTGCAGGAAAACTTGAATCTCCTGAGTCGACCGTAGATCGAGTCTTGTTCCGGTAACCCCCATACTTGTTCCGTGCTGCCACAGGTTCCTGCCACAGATAGGGTATGGTTCAGTAAGTTGATAACCCCTTTCCATGCACACACCGTACAGAGGGCCACGATGAGGGTTTCCGTGGCCGCGGACTAAATCCTGTCATCGGGTCAGGGGGCATGGGTGTTTCCAAATGTGACTGAGAGGGGGGCACCCCTTGGAATCCGCGCGTATTAATAGTGATCCCATGCAGGACGTTGGTCTCTCCGTCTCAGAGTTTTTCTTGAACGATGCTTTGGGTGATTCCTGGCATCCGGAAAGTTAATCTGGTGTGTGCTGGTCAGGTGTGATTTCAACCCAAAGACCGTAATGGGAATTAGTCGGTGTCACAGTACTGACTAAAGAAATCCTTTACTTGTGGGTAAAGAGTACACCCTCTGCAGAGTTTAAACCTATTCGAATAGCCGTGTCCGCGGTTAAGGACTACAGCCTGGGTTGGTCAAGTGTCGGTCTTAGAGTCGGTCTTCAGAGGAAAATAATTAAATTGGGCCTGAACTATCTTGCAGGATATTGTTATCATCACTAACACTGTCGTGGTTATTTTGAATACTATTGATGTGAATATTTTTATGGTTATGCATATTATTGAGGACTAACCCGTTTCTCTTATTTTATATTTCCTGAGTGTCTCAGGGGCTGGCTAGACTACCCCGGGCACTCAATTTTATTTTCAAGACCTCTCGTGGCGTCTCTCGAGTTAACAGGCGGTTTATCCCGCCACTGCTCTTGTGGACACCCGATTGGCATTTCTCTTCAAGTCCGACCGTGGCGTCACTTGACACCCTACTGGCATTTCTCTTCAAGACCTCTTCGTGACGTCCCTCGAGTTTACAGGCGGTCCTGCCACTACTCTTGTGGACACCCGATTGGCATTTCTTTTATTTTGCTGAGTGTCACTTGGGCTGGCTAGACTACCCGTGGCATTCATTTGCTTTATTTCTAATAAGTTTGATCATGACTAACATGCTATGTTCACGTCCATATCATTTTATTGTCATGTCATGATTTAAATTTCAGTCAGCATGAGCATAACATTTAATCCAACATGAGCATATGCATTCGCTATATCTTCTGTTCATGATGTTTGCGAGTACATTCAAACGTACTCACAGGCTTGTCCCTGGCTATTTACTTGGCCAGGTCAGGAATTCAGCGAGGAGTACCTCAGCGACGTTCGTGCGGAGCCTAGGATAGCAGCCACGCGGATAGGAATTATCCGGGTCAGCTGTTCCTGTGGGAATGGAGCCCCATCGACGTTGGAGAACCACAAGTCGCTTCCGTCACCCGTCACCAGATATCATTGTTGTATCATTAGACCTTTATGGTCTTGTATCCAATTCTTGTAATAGCTTGGAAATCTGTAACAAGGACGTGTCCATCGATAATAGTAATCCTGGGCTGGTGATGACACGAGGGGTTAATTTCTGGGATATGTTGTGTCCCCGAAAATCCGACCCCGACAGTAACATGGAAAAAAGAAAAGCATAATCCATTGAGATATACCAGATGATGCAATCCACGTGGTCCCGGTCCTGTGCCTAAAGATTAACATTACTTCTAAGACCTGCAAATTAGCTGGTATAAATAAATATCAAGCCAATGAAAACAATTTATTCACTCTTCACAGGAGAACACATGCCTCTCTCAGCTGCAAGGATGAAGCAATGCAGAAATGTATGTTGTTCCTTTTTTCCTTTCTTTTAGCTGAAAACACAAGCAAACTTAATACTACACTCAATAGATAATTCCATTAATTAAAAGTTGATAAGATTGATGAAATAACCATGTGTTGCTGGGTTCTTAACAGTTCATATGAAACACATAGTACACGTTTATCTATTCTAGAGTCGATTAGAAGAACAAAATGCCTTGATAACAATTAAATTCTCGGGAGAGGAGAGAGACAGAGCCTACGTGTAGTTAATTGTGGTGAGAACATATGTATACGATTGCAAAGCTGCTTGGAGCTGATCAACTCTGCTACTGCCGTGTCTACCTCTTAATCACATTGGACATGGGTACCCCGCCGTGGTCAGGCAAATCACCTGGACGTTTGCTGTGGTGTACTCGTCGGGCATCAGCTTCCCCTAAATTGCATCAGACTCAGGTACCTTGCCGTTGACGGATCTTGCCTAAAATACATAGCTTCTAGAATTCATTGTCAGGGCTATGGGAATAGCTCTAGAAAAATTTCAGTAAATATGGCTTAACCCTAATGATGGAAGCGTAGGAACCTGCCAATATTTCTTTGATATCAAATAAAGCACAAACAATGTTGCCCTAGAACATAAGCACATTCCATCTAAATGTGTGTGTACACATACACGATACATGTCGAATGCTCCCTCAGTTCACTGAAGAACTCCTTTGTTCCTTGTGACTCCTCTCATACGACCATTTTTCAACTTTGTCCGCACAAGTCAGACCAGAGCCTGAGCACTCATAAAACAAGCGCCTTTTTTTAGCTCCTTGGCATAGTATATCTTCACGTTGCCATAGAGTGGTATGTGTAAACATAATAGGAAGCATCAGGAGGATATTAGGATAGTTCCCAAGAACAGAAGTTAAATGAGATAAGCAGGTTTACCTATGTCCTATAGCACAACTTGGCTTCTGTAAATTTTCTCCCACCAGAACACCGGAAAGCAAGCAAGTAGTAGAGTATGGAATTTGCTTCTTAGAAGCTTCAGATGTGTGTTCAGAAAGCTCATCCAAAGAATAAAGCAATAAGAACCTGAAGAAAAGAAGAGCGGTCAAATGAATTATATAAGTATCTCACTTGAATTGCTTCCTTCCCTTTCAGCCGTAGAAAACAACTCACTCTTGAATGTGTTGGGAAACATTGCATGGAAAACAATTTTTTTTCTACGCACACGCAAGATCTATCCATGGAGATGCATAGCAACGAGAGGGGGAGAGTGTGTCTACGTATCCTCGTAGACCGTAAGCGGAAGCGTTTCACAACACGGTTGATGTAGTCGAACTTTCTTCGTGCTTCAACCGATCTAGTACCGACCGCACGGCACCTCCGCGTTCTGCACACGTTCAGCTCGGTGACGTCCTCCGCCTTCTTGATCCAGCAAGACAGCGAGGTAGTAGATGAGTTCCGTCAGCACGACGGTGTGGTGACAGTGATGGTGATGTGATCTCCGCAGGGCTTCGCCTAAGCACTACGAAAATATGACCGAGGGAGTAAACGGTGGACGGGGGCGCCGCACACGGCTAAGACAATGTTGTGTTCTTGTGAGGCGCTCCCTCCCCATGTATATATAGGTGGGAGGGAAGAGGGAGGCAACCAGGGCAGCCAGGGCGCGCCCCTAGGGGCTGGCCGCCGGCCCTAGGGCTCCTGCCCTCCTGCCCACCCCTTTCCTTGTATGAACAAGGGGGAAAGGAAAGAGGGGGGAGAAGGAAGGAAGAGGGAGTCTAACTCCACACTTTCCTTTCCTCCTCCCCTTTCCTTTCCCTCCCCATAGGGCCGGCCCCATAGAGGGCGCACCAGCCCATTGTGGGCTGGTGTGTTCCCTCACTTGGCCCATAAGGCCCATATCTTTGCCGGGGATGCCCGAAACTCCTTCCGGTGAATCGATAAGTACCCGGTACCCTTCGAAAGACTTCCGGTGTCCGAATACCATCATCCTATATATCAATCTTTACCTCTCGACCATTTCGAGACTCCTCGTCATGTCCGTGATCTCATCCGGGACTCCGAACAACATTCGGTCACCAAATCATATAACTCATATAACACTATATCGTCAACGAACGTTAAGCGTGCGGACCCTACGGGTTCGAGAACTATGTAGACATGACCGAGACACCTCTCCAATCAATAACCAATAGCGGAACCTGGATGCCCATATTAGCTCCTACATATTCTATGAAGATCTTTATCGGTTGAACCGTTATGACAACATACGCAATTCTCTTTGTCCATCGGTATGTTACTTGCACGAGATTCGATCGTCGGTATCTCTATACCTAGTTCAATTTTGTTACCGGCAAGTCTCTTTACTCGTTCCATAATACATCACCTCATGACTAACTCCTTAGTCATTTTCTTGCAAGCTTATGATGTGTATTACCGAGAGGGCCCAGAGATACCTCTCCGATACTCGGAGTGACAAATCATAATCTCGATCTATGCCAACTCAACAAACACCTTCGGAGATACCTGTAGAGCATCTTTATGATCACCCAGTTACGTTGCGACGTTTGATAGCACACAATGTATTCCTCCGGTATCCGGGAGTTGCATAATCTCATAGTCGAAGGAATATGTATTTGACATGAAGCAAGAAATAGCAATAAAACTGAACGATCATTATGCTAAGCTAACGGATGGGTCTTGTCCATCACATCATTCTCCTAATGATGTGATCCCATTATCAAATGACAACACATGTCCATGGTTAGGAAACCTTAACCATCTTTGATCAACGAGCTAGTCTAGTAGAGGCTTAATAGGGACACGGTATTTGTTTATGTATTCACACATGTATTTAGGTTTCCAATCAATACAATTCTAGCATGAATAATAAACCTTTATCATGAATAAGGAAATATAAAATAACAACTTTATTATTGCCTCTAGGGCATATTTCCTTCAGTCTCCCACTTGCACTAGAGTCAATAATCTAGATTACATTGTAATGAATCTAACACCCATGGAGTCTTGGTGCTGATCATGTTTTGCTCATGGAAGAGGCTTAGTCAATGGGTCTGCTACATTCAGATCCGTATGTATTTTGCAAACTTCTATGTCTCCATCCTTGACCTTTTCATGAATGGAGTTGAAGCGTCTCTTGATGTGTTTGGTTCTCTTGTGTAACCTGGATTCCTTCGCCAAGGCAATTGCTCCAGTGTTGTCACAAAAGATTTTCATTGGACCCGATGCACTAGGTATTACACCCAGATCAGATATGAACTCCTTCATCCAGACTCCTTCATGTGCTGCTTCCGAAGCAGCTATGTACTCTGCTTCACACGTAGATCCTGAAGGAAGCATGCCCTAGAGGCAATAATAAAGTTGTTATTTTATATTTCCTTATTCATGATAAAGGTTTATTATTCATGCTAGAATTGTATTGATCGGAAACCTAAATACTTGTGTGAATACATAAACAAACACCGTGTCCCTAGTGAGCCTCTACTTGACTAACTCGTTGATCAAAGATGGTTATGGTTTCCTAACCATGGACATGAGTTGTCATTTGATAACGGGATCACATCATTAGGAGAATGATGTGATGGACAAGACCATCCGTTAGCTTAGCATAATGATCGTTCAGTTTTATTGCTATTACTTTCTTCATGTCGAATACATATTCCTTCGACTATGAGATTATGCAACTCCCGGATACCGGATGAATGCCTTGTGTGCTATCAAACGTCACAACGTAACTGGGTGATTATAAAGATGCTCTACAGGTATATCCGAAGGCATTTGTTGAGTTGGCATAGATCGATATTAGGATTTATCACTCCGAGTATCGGAGAGGTATCTCTGGGCGCTCTCGGTAATACACATCATAAGCTTGCAAGCAAACGACTAAGGAGTTAGTCACAAGGTGATGTATTATGGAACGAGTAAAGAGACTTTCCGGTAACGAGATTGAACTAGGTATGACGATACCGACGATCGAATCTCGGGCAAGTAACATACTGATAGACAAAGGGAATTACGTATGTTGTCATAACGGTTCGACCGATAAAGATCTTCGTAGAATATGTAGGAGCCAATATGGGCATCCATGTTCCCCTATTGGTTATTGACCGGAGAGGTGTCTTGGTCATGTCTACATAGTTCTCGAACCCGTAGGGTCCGCACGCTTAACGTTCGTTGACGATATAGTATTATATGAGTTATGTGATTTGGTGACCGAATGTTGTTCGGAGTCCCGGATGAGATCACGGACATGACGAGAAGTCTCGAAATGGTCGACAGGTAAAGATTGATATGTAGGACGATGGTATTCGGACACCGGAAGTGTTTCGGGGGGTACCGGGTACTTATCGGGTCACCGGAAGGGGTTCCGGGCACCCCCGGCAAAAGATATGGGCCTTATGGGCCAAGAGGGGAAATGCACCAGCCACAAGGGGCTGGTGCGCCCCCCATATGGGCCGGCCTAAGGAGGAGAATGAAAGGGGAGAAGGGAAAGGTAAGTGTGGATTAGGATTCCCACTTCCTTCCCTCTCCCCCCCTCTTTCCTTCCCCCTCCGACAAACATGGCAGGGGGGCGTGGCCAAGGGCAGGAGCCCAAGTAGGATTCAGACCTACTTGGGCGCCCCTTGGCCTCCCCCCTCTCCCTTCCACCTATATATATGAGGAGGGGGGTCCCTAGCACACACCAGACAATTGCCTAGGCGTGTGCGGCGCCCCCCTCCACCGTTTACACCCCCGGTCATATTTTCGTAGTGCTTAGGCGAAGCCCTGCGGAGATCACTTCACCATCACCGTCACCACGCCATCGTGCTGACGGAACTCATCTACTACCTCGATGTCTTGCTGGATCAAGAAGGCGAGGGACGTCACCGAGCTGAACGTGTGCAGAACGCGGAGGTGTCGTGCGTTCGGTACTTGATCGGTTGAAATGCGAAGAAGTTCGACTACATCAACCGCATTGTGAAACGCCTCCGCTTACGGTCTACGAGGGTACGTAGACACACTCGCCCCCTCATTGCTATGCATCTCCATGGATAGATCATTGCGTGTGCGTAGAAATTTTTTTGTTTTCCATGCAACGTTTCCCAACAGTAGCATCATGAGCCAGGTCTATGCGTAGATGATATGCACGAGTAGAACACAAAGAGTTGTGGGCGGTGATAGTCATAGTACTTACCACCAACGTCTTATTTTGATTCGGCGGTATTGTGGGATGAAGCGGCCCGGACCAACCTTACATGTCCACGCACATGAGACCGGTTCCACCGACTGACATGCAACTAGTTTTGCATAAAGGTGGTTGGCGGGTGTCTATTTCTCCTACATTAGTTGAATCAAATTTGACTACGGCCGGTCCTTGAAGAAGGTTAAAACAGCAAACTTGACGAATCACCGTTGTGGTTTTTGCCGTAGGTAAAAACTGTTCTTGCTAGAAGCCCGTAGCAGCCACGTAAAACTTGCAACAACAAAGTAGAGGACGTCTAACTTGTTTTTGCAGGGCATGTTGTGATGTGATATGGTCAAGACATGATGTGATATACGTTGTTGTATGAGATGATCATGTTTTGTAAGTTATCGGCAATTGGCAGGAGCCTTATGGTTGTCGCTTTATTGTATGAAATACAAACGCCATGTAATTGCTTTACTTTATCACTATGCGTTAGCGATAGTTGTAGAAGCAATAGTTGGCGAGACGACCATGATGCAACAATGGAGATCAAGGTGTTGAGCCGGTGACAATGGAGATCATGACGATGCTTTGGAGATGGAGATTAAAAGCACGAGATGATGATGGCCATATCATGTCACATATTTTGATTGCATGTGATGTTTATCTTTTATGCATCTTATTTTGCTTAGTACGGCGGTAGCATTATAAGATGATCCCTTCACTAAATTTCAAGGTAAAAGTGTTCTCCCTAAGTATGCACCGTTGCTACAGTTCGTTGTGTTGAGACACCACGTGATGATCGGGTGTGATAGACTCTACATTCACATACAACGGGTGCAAGACAGTTTTGCACATGCGGAATACTTGGGTTAAACTTGACTTTCAGGAGTGAAGTGGAGAATCATCGTAAACAGAAAATAAAGTTTCTACGATCTGATCGCGGAGGCGAATATTTGAGTTCGAGTTTGGCCTTCATTTAAAACAATGTGGAATAGTTTCACAATTCACGCCACCGAACACCACAGCGTAATGGTGTGTCCGAACGTCGTAACCGTACTTATTAGATATGGTGCGTTCTATGATGTCTCTTACGATTTACACTATCGTTTTGGGGTATGGCATTAGAGACAGCCGCATGTTAAATAGGGCACCGTCTAAATCCGTTGAGATGACAACGTATGAACTGTGGTTTGGCAAGAAACCTAAGCTATTCATTTCTTAAAGTTTGGGGTTGTGAACTTATGTCAAAGGCTTCAGCCTAATAAGCTTGAACACCCAAATCGGAGAAGTGCGTCTTCATAGGATACCATAAGGAAACAATTGGGACACCTTCTACCATAGATCTGAAGGCAAGATCTATTGTTGCCAAGAATGAACCTTTCTAGAGAAGGAGTTTCTCTCGAAAGAAGTGAGTGGAGGAAAGTAGAACTTGATGAGGTAATTATACCTTCTCTCGAATTGGAAAAGTAGCAATCACAGAAAACCGTTCCAGTGATGCCTACAACCAACTAGAGAAGCAAAGGTAATGATCATGAAACTTCAGATCAAGTTGCTACTGAACCTCATAGGTCAACCAGAGCATGATCCGCACCAGAGTGGTACGGTAATCCTGTTCTGGAGTCATGTACTAGACCAAGGCGAACCTACGAACTATGAAGAAGCTATGATGAGCCCAGATTCTGATAAATGTCTTGAGGCCATGAAATCTGAGATGGGATCCATGTATGAGAACAAAGTATGGACTATGGTGGACTTGCCTGATGATCGGCAAGCCATTGAGAATAAAGGATCTTCAAGAGAAGACTAACGCTGATGTAATGTTATGTCTACAAAGCTCGACTTGTCGCGAAAGGTTTTTGACAAAGTTCAAGGAGTCGACTACGATGAGACTTTCTCACCCGTAGCGATGCTTAGTCTGTCCGAATCATGTTAGCAATTGCCGCATTTATGATATGAAAATCTGGCAAATGGACGTCAAAACTGCATTCCTTAATGGGTTTCTTAAAGAAGAGTTGTATATGAATACAACCAGAAGGTTTTGTCGATCCTAAATGTGCTAACAAAGTGTGCAAGCTCCAGCGATCCATCTATGGAATGGTGCAAAGCATCCCAGAGTTGGAATATACGCTTTGATGAGGTGATCAAAGCATATGGTTTATACAGACTTACGGTGAAGCCTGTATTTACAAGAAAGTGAGTGGGAGCTCTGTAGCATTTCTGATATTATATGTGGATGACATATTGTGATTGGAAATGATATAGAATTTCTGGATAGCATAAAGGATACTTGAATAAGAATTTTCAACGAAAGACCTCGGTGAAGCTGCTTATATATTGGGCATCAAGATCTATAGGGATAGATCGAGACACTAAAGGACTTTCACAAAACACATACCTTGAGAAAAGTTTTGAAGAAGTTCAAAATGGATCAGTCAAAGAAAGGGTTCTTGCCTGTGTTACAAGGTGTGAAATTGAGTCGACTCAAAGCCGACCACTGCAGAAGATAGAGAGGGAATGAAAGTCATTCCCTATGCCCAGCCATAAGTTCTATCATGTACGCTATGCTGTGTACCAGACCTGATGTGTTCCTTGCATAAGTTTGGCAGGGGGTACCAAAGTAATCCAGGAGTGGATCACTGGACAACGGTCAAGAACATCTGAAATACCTGAAAAGGACAAAGGATATGTTTTCGTTATGGAGGTGACGAAGAGCTCATCGTAAAGTGTTACGTCGATGCTAGCTTCGACACTGATCCGGATGACTCTAAGTCACAAACCGGATACGTTTTTATATGAATGGTGGAGCTGTCAGTTGATGCAGTTCCAAGCAGAGCATCGTGGCGGGATTTGTTGGGAAACGTTGCATGGAAAACAATTTTTTTCTACGCACACGCAATGATCTATCCATGGAGATGCATAGCAATGGGGGAGGGAGTGTGTCTACATACCCTCGTAGACCGTAAGCGGAGGAGCGTTTACAACGCGGTTGATGTAGTCGAACTTCTTCGCGTTTCAAACCGATCAAGTACCGAACGCACGGCACCTCCGTGTTCTGCACACGTTCAGCTCGGTGACGTCCCTTGCTTCTTAATCCAAAAGACATCGAGGTAGTAGATGAGTTCCGTAAGCACGACGGCGTGGTGACGGTGATGGTGAAGTGATCCCGCATGGCTTCGCCTAAGCACTACGAAAATATGACCGGGGGTGTAAACGGTGGAGGGGGGCGCCGCACACGGCCTAGGCAATTGTCTGGTGTGTGCTAGGGGCCCCCCTCCTTAATATATAGGTGGGAGGGAGAGGGGAGAGGCCAAGGGGCGCCCCAAGTAGGTCCAAATCCTACTTGGGCTCCTGCCCTTGGCCGCGCCCCCTGCCATGTTTGTCGGAGGGGGAAGGAAAGAGGGGGGGGGGGGAGGGAAGGAAGTGGGAATCCTAATCCACACTTACCTTTCCCTTCTCCCCTTTCCTTATCCTCCTTAGGCCGGCCATATAGGGGGCGCACCAGCCCCTGTGGCTGGTGCATTTCCCCTCTTGGCCCTAAGGCCCATATCTTTGCCGGGGGTGCCCGGAACCCCTTCCGGTGACCCGATAAGTACCCGGTACCCCCACCGAAACACTTCCGGTGTCCGAATACCATCGTCCTATATATCAATCTTTACCTCTCAACCATTTCGAGACTTCTCGTATGTCCATGATCTCATCCGGGAATCCGAACAAACATTCGGTCACCAAATCACAATAACTCATATAATACTATATCGTCAACGAAGTTAAGCATGCGGACCCTACGGGTTCGAGAACTATGTAGACATGACAGAGACACCTCTCGGTCAATAACCAATAGCGGAACATGGATGCCCATATTGGCTCCTACATATTCTACGAAGATCTTTATCGGTCGAACCGTTATGACAACATACGTAATTCCCTTTGTCCATCGGTATGTTACTTGCCCGAGATTCGATCATCGGTATCTTCATACCTAGTTCAATCTCGTTACCGGGCAAGTCTCTTACTCGTTCCAAATACATCACCTCGTGACTAACTCCTTAGTCGTTTGCTTGCAAGCTTATGATGTGTATTACCGAGAGGGCCCAGAGATACCTCTCGATACTCAGAGTGACAAATCCTAATCTCGATCTATGCCAATCCTCAAATACCTTCGAAGATACCTGTAGAGCATCTTTATAATCACCCAGTTATGTTGTGATGTTTGATAGCACATAAGGCATTCCTTGGTATCCGGGAGTTGCATAATCTCATAGTCGAAGGAATATGTATTTGACATGAAGAAAGCAATAGCAATAAAACTGAACGATCATTAGGTAAGCTAACGGATGGGTCTTGTCCATCACATCATTCTCCTAATGATGTGATACCGTTATCAAATGAAACATCATGTCCATGGTTAGGAAACCATAACCATCTTTGATCAACGAGCTAGTCAAGTAGAGGCTCACTAGGGACACGGTGTTTGTTATGTATTCACACATGTATTTAGGTTTCCGATCAATACAATTCTAGCATGAATAATAAACCTTTATCATGAATAAGGAAATATAAAATAACAACTTTATTATTGCCTCTAGGGCATATTTCCTTCAGTATCCCACTTGCACTAGAGTCAATAATCTAGTTCACATCACCATGTGATTAACACCATAGTTCACATCGCTATGTGACCAACACCCAAAGAGTTTACTAGAGTCAATAATCTAGTTCACATCGTCATGTGATTAACACCAAAAGAGTATGAAGGTGTGATATGTTTTTCTTGTGAGAGAAGTTTAGTCAACGGGTCAGCCACATTTAGATCCGTATGTATTTTGCAAATTCTATGTCTACAATGCTCTGCATGGAGCTACTCTAGCTAATTGCTCCCACTTTCAATATGTATCCATATGAGACTCAAAGTCATCCGGATTGGTGTCAAAGCTTGCATACGTAACCCTTTACGATGAACTCTTTATCACCTCCATAAACGAGAAACATTTCCTTAGTCCTCTCAGGTAACTAAGGATAATTTTGACCGCTGTCCAGTGATCTACTCCTGGATCACTATTGTACCCCCTTGCCAAACTCATGACAAGGTACAAAATAGGTCTGGTACACAGCATGGCATACTTTATAGAGCCTATGGCTGAGGCATAGGGAATGACTTTCATTCTCTCTCTATCTTCTGCCGTGGTCGGGCTTTGAGTCTTACTCTACTTCACACCTTGTAACACAGGCAAGAACCCTTTCTTGACTGATCCATTTTGAACTTCTTCAAAACTTATCAAGGTATGTGCTTTGTGAAAGTCCTATTAAGCGTCTCGATCTATCCCTATAAATCTTGATGCCCAATATATAGCAGCTTCACCAAGGTCTTTCATTGAAAAATCTTATTCAAGTATCCTTTTATGCTATCCAGAAATTCTATACATTCCAATCAACAATATGTCATCCACATATAATATCAGAAATGCTACAGAGCTCCCACTCACTTTCTTTTAAAATACAGGCTTCACCGAAAGTCTGTATAAAATCATATGCTTTGATCACCTCATAAAAGCGTATATTCCAACTCCGAGATGCTTGCACCTGTCCATAGATGGATCGCTGGAGCTTGCACACTTTGTTAGCACCTTAGGATCGACAAAACCTTCTGGTGCATCATATACAATTCTTCTTTAGAAATCCATTAAGGAATGTAGTTTTGACGTCCATTTGCCAGATTTCATAATCATAAAATGCGGCAATTGCTAACATGATTCGGACGGACTTAAGCATCGCTACGGGTGAGAAAGCTCATCGTAGTTAACCCCTTGAACTTGTCGAAAACCTTTTGTGACAAGTCGAGCTTATAGATAGTAACATTACCATCAGCGTTAGTCTCTTCTTGAAGATCCATTTATTTTCTATGGCTTGCCGATCATCGGGCAAATCCACCAAAGTCCCTACTTGTTCTCATACATGGATCCTATCTCAGATTTCATGGCCTCAAGCCATGTCGGAATCTGGGCTCTTCATAGCTTCTTCATAGTTCATAGGTTCGCCTTGGTCTAGTAACATGACTTCCAGTACAGGATTTCCGTACCACTCTGGTGCGGATCGTGTTCTGGTTGACCTACGAAGTTCTGTAGTAACTTGAGCTGAAGTTTCATGATCATCATCATTAGCTTCCTCTCTAGTTGGTGTAGGCATCACAGGAACGGTTTTCTCTGATGTGTACTGTCGAATTAGACAGAAGGTACAATTACCTCATCAAGTTCTACTTTCCTCCCACTCACTTCTTTCGAGAGAAACTCCTTCTCTAGAAAGGTTCCATTCTTGGCAACAAAGATCTTGCCTTCGGATCTGTGGGTAGAAAGTGTACCCAATTGTTTCTTTGGGTATCCTATGAAGAAGCACTTCTCCAATTTAGGTTCGAGCTTATCAGGCTGGAGCCTTTTGACATAAGCCTCGCATCCCCAAACTTTAAGAAACGATAGCTTAGGTTCTTGCCAAACCATAGTTCATATGGGGTCGTCTCAACGGATTTAGACGGTGCCCTATTTAACGTGAATGCAGCTGTCTCTAATGCATAACCCCAAAACGATAGTGGTAAATCGGTAAGAGACATCATAGATCGCACCATATCTAATAAAGTACGGTTACGACATTCGGACACACCATTACGCTGTGGTTGTTCCAGGTGGCGTGAGTTGTGAAACTATTCCACATTGTTTTAAATGAAGTCCAAACTCGTAACTCAAATATTCGCCTCCGTGATCAGATCACAGAAACTTTATTTTCTTGTTACGATGATTCTCCACTTCACTTTGAAATTCTTTGAACTTTTCAAATGTTTTAGACTTTTGTTTCATTAAGTAGATATACCCATATCTGCTCAAATCATTTGTGAAGTTAGAAAATAACGATACCCGCCGCGTGCCTCAAACTCACCGGACCGCATACATTGGTATGTATTATCTCCAATAAGTCATTAGCTCGCTCCATTGTTCCGGAGAATGGAGTTTTAGTCATCTTGCATGAGGCATGGTTCGCAAGTATCAAATGATTCATAATCAAGTGATTCCAAAAGCCCAGCATGGAGTTTCTTCATGCGCTTTACACCAATATGACCTAAACAGCAGTGCCACAAATATGTTGCACATACATTATCAACTTTGCATCTTTTGGCATCAATATTATGAATATGTGTATCACTACATAAGAGATTCAACAAGAATAGACCACTCTTCAAGGGTGCATGACCATAAAAGATATTACTCATATAAATAGAACAACCATTATTCTCTGATTTAAATGAATAACCGTCTCGTACTAAACAAGATCCAGATATAATGTTCATGCTCAACGCTGGCACCAAATAACAATTATTCAGGTCTAAAACTAATCCCGAAGGTAGATGTAGAGGTAGCGTGCCGACGGCGATCACATCGACCTTGGAACCATTCCCGACGCGATCATCACCTCGTCCGTAGCCAATCTTTGTTAATCCATAGCTCCTGTTTTGAGTTACAAATATGAGCAACCGAACCAGTATTAAATACCCAGGCGCTGCTACGAGCATTAGTAAGGTACACTCAATAACATGTATATCAAATATACCTTTGTTCACTTTGCCATCCTTCTTATCCGCCAAATACTTGGGGCAATTCCGCTTCCAGTGACCAGTCCCTTTGCGTAGTAGAAGCACTCAGTTTCAGGCTTGGGTCCAGCTTTGGTTCTTTCCGGGAGTGGCAAATTGCTTGCCATTCTCTTGAAGTTCCCTTTCTTTCCCTTGCCCTTTTCTTGAAACTAGTGGTCTTGTTAACCATCAACACTTGATGCTCTTCTTGTTTCTACCTCCCCAGCCTTAAGCATTGTGAAGAGCTCGGGAATTGTTTTGTTCATCCCTTGCATATTATAGTTATCATGAAGCCTTTGTAGCTTGGTGGCAGTGATTTGAAGAACTCTGTCAATGACACAATCAACTGGAAGATCAAATCCCAGCTGAGTCAAGTGATTATAATACCCAGACATTTTGAGTATGTGTTCACTGACAGACAAGCTGTTCTCCTGCATCTTGTAGCATATAACTTGTTGGAGACTTCATATCTCTCAACCCGGGCATTTGCTTGAAATATTAACTTCAACTCTTGGAACATCTCATATGCTCCATGACGTTCAAAACGTCTTTGAAGTCCCGGTTCTAAGCCGTAAAGCATGGCACACTGAACTATCGAGTATAGTCAGATCGAGCTTGCCAGACATACATTCAAAATCAGCATCTGCTCCTGCAGCAGGCCCTTCACCTAGCGGTGCATCAAGCACATAATTTTCTGTGCAGCAATGAGGATAATCCTCAAGTTACGGACCCAGTCCGTGTTGTAGTTGACCATCATCTTTCAACTTAGCTTTCTCTAGGAATGCATTAAAATTCAGGGGAACGGTTAGCACGAGCCATTGATTTACAACATAGATATGCAAATACTATCAGGACTAAGTTCATGACAAATTAAGTTCAATTAATCAAAATTACTTAAGAACTCCCACTTAAAATGACATCCCTCAAGTCATCTAAGTGATACGTGATCCAAATCAAAACCCATGTCCGATCATCACGTGAGATGGGGTAGTCATCAATGGTGAACATCTCTAGTTGAACATGCTAGGCTC
>JAAAXO010000421.1:0-35925 GCA_011799875.1 Thinopyrum elongatum
TATCACAGTCAGGTCTCAACGTACAAGCTGTACTTGACACTTGCTTGGTGTGTTCTCCCATGGCTACGTACGCCATGTTCATTGCCGTGGCCGAGACAGACACACACAAAGGCACACCGCGTGTCTCCGTGTGTGGTAGGAGCAAATATTATAAGAGCGACAAGCAACCACAGCGCCAGTCCGGACGTTGATTTTCGCCAGAAACTAGAATGACATCAAAAGGTTGTCACAATTGGCAACAATCTGAGAATGAGAACCAGCGAGCCACCCACAGCCCGTGGCTCCTACTGTGATTGGTCCACAGTCCACTGACACTGGCCCGCCGGTCCGTGTGTCTTCCATGGCTCGTAACGCATGATGACTGCTACCAGACTTGTGTACGTGGAAGAGAAGCTTCGCCGGCTCCACCACATGCGTAGAGACGGACAACGACGATCGACCCTGGTCCAAGCGCACATACAGAAAGACAACGAGGCGTGAAAACGCCGGCTCACAGCCTGTGTGGTACGAGGTGAAAGCAACGACTGTGGCACAGTCCGGACGTTGAATTGTGGTCGCGAGAATATGTGCAAGGTTGTCACGTATCAAACCTGAGACCGGATGCATGCCAACCTCAGGCGCAGCCTCTTCTTAGCTGGGCTTGCGTATCATGCTGGAAATAATTAGCGGACATCCGTTGGTGCTCCCGGGGAGCGCGCGCACCCATGACATGCGAAAAAATAGTTCACACGGTGTGAAAAAACATTATCAGAAAACTTTTTTGGCGCATAACCTTCTCGATATTATATGTGTAGACCTTTCAAGTTTCAGGAGAAAAACCTGACATGTTTTTTGTGGCTTTTGTGTTAAAAAGACAAAGGATCGCTCTTGTGAAAAGCATTTTTGAACACTCCAAGATTTTGAGACTTTTTCACGACGCGACACCCTAAATTGCCGGTGATTTGCAAAACGACTTATGTGGCATGTACATATCAAGATTACGCGTCCAGTTTATTCTGTGGAATTTTTTGACATTTCAAAAGATGTTGGTAAACACATTTCAAAAACCAGGAGCGGCGCCTCCCATGTGCCACCACCACTCCGTAATATTACACTTTTTTCTTATCTACTCCACAAGTACATAATAAAATGCCATCATAGTAATGTCAAACTCATAACCGATCCCTAAGCGTAATCCTGTACATACATACAACCAAAGCGCTATGAACACATCATTTCCAGGCAAACCACATTAACGGCAGATAGAGAATGAACAAATCATACCCCTCCGGCAGCGCATGCCCCTCGGCGTGTCTGTGTCCTTCTTCTTCTTGATTGGCGCCTTCATTGTCCATCGCCACTTGAGTCGGGCAGAGGTCCGTAGTCGAAGAGCATAGAGGACGTGGACGGATCAAAAAGAGTCGCGCCGAGACGCTTGCCAAAAAACTTATCCTCGACACGCGTGTGAGGCGAGGCGCGGCGAGCCGGGCGGTGGATGAGGAGCGTGCGTGTACCACTCTTCTTCCGAAACTCCCAATGGCATGCAGAAGAGCAGCCCATATAAAGGGGTCCCAACTCTCCTCAACTTGCAAGGTGAAAGTCCATCTATGAATCAAGAATCCACAACGAGATCTTGAGGCACATTAGTTTGTCATCTGTTTCAAACAATGTTTTAGTATATCAAAAACATTAGTGGAGACAGTTAAGTTAAATTTTCACCTAGAGTAACAGGATTAGTGTTGGGGATATAACCTATGGTATGACCCGCCCGTTCAGGTCCGGGTTATCCCGTGGCGATTTAAGGGATAGGTATGTTATATGGGCCACGATAACTATGAAGCACAGGGCCCAAAGGGCGACTCGTAGAGCGGGCCAGCTCGTGGCCCAGCGCCCGGAACACTGGCTCAATGAGGAGACAAAGGAAGTTCCCTTACTTGCGAAGTAAGATAACTAGGAAACAGATTAGGGCACGGGTTGTGTTACTACCCGGACTCTGTTCTAAGTCCAGGGCCTCGACCTGTATATAAAGGGGAGCCCCTGAGGCAGAAAGACAAAGTTACAAGCTCTCGAGTACTAACTTAGCCAAGTCACACCCTTGTAATCAAGATCCCAAGCAATAATCAATCGAGCAGGAAGTAGGCTATTACCTCCATCGAGAGGGGTCGAACCTGGGTAAACCCTTGTCTCTCGATCCGTCACCTCCTTCACGCTACTACCAATCGCACGATGGCTCATACTAAGTTCTTTCACGAGGACATCTGCCGTTACCACCACGACGGTTGGCCGCCCACCGTGGGGCTAACGCTCTGTGGTGTTGATTCTGGAGGTAGCTCTCCCCAGTGATGGAGAGATATGCGACGGCCCGCATGACTAGAGTCGCCGTGGGAACTCTACATCGTGACTTAGTTGTGTGGCCCCGATGCCGACTATCTAGTTACGGGTACCGGGTTCCCTTTGGCAAGATCAACGTCTTCATCGGCAAAATCGGCGAAACATGACCCGAGCCGGATGTCTGCACCGACATCATCGAGCCGGCTCAGTGCACGCAACCTGCACGGGCTCAAGTCGGTCGAAACCATGTCTTCGTCGGTTTCACCCAAGGGGTCGATCTTGCAGATAACTCCGCGTCTTGCGGGGACACCCCCGTCTACTCCGACGGCGAGTCATCAGTCGGGGACACGGAGTCGATCCTCCCGCTGTACGACGGCAGACTTGGGGGCTACTCCGATGATGAGCCGGCCTCGGTAGACTGTGAGCCGCTCCGTCGGACTACCATCTACATGGCAGGCACTGCACCGGCTCTTGATTCTACTGCAGCAGGCGCCATGGGAGGAACCGGTACCTCGGCGCCGGATCCAAACGCGACGTGCCAGATCAAACCGCCGGCTCAGGTTCTTTCGGAGTTGGTTGCTTTGTTCACGATGCTCCTTGAGTCGCCAGAGACGGAGGAGAACCAGGCAGAACTCAATGACCAAGGCTCAAGAAGATATCAACACCGAGAACGCATGCATGGTGGAGTTGCAAGCCTAGATGCACAATGAGGTGGAGAATTTGAAAACACAGGCCTGACGCACGGGCCTACGACAGAACGCTTCAGATGCAGTTCATCAGTGGAGGCTCATGAGCCGTCTACCCCCCAATATAGAGCCCATGCGTTTGTTCAACACGCCTGCACCGGGGGCTGGAACAAGTACCCCGGAGGGCCCCGTTGTATCCCAGGTGAATCGGGTCGTGCCACACGATTGGAACGGGCGGCCACCACCGGTTCAGCCTCGTCAGCTGGCTTAACCGCGCCAATCTGAGCCGGTCCTTCGTCCACCGCCAGTCCGGACAATTCCAGACCGTTTCCTGACACCGCCGGGTCACTTATCCAGCCCCGTTGACAATCTTTTGGCAGCATCCACCAACCTCACCACACTTCCGATCACAGGGAATACGCCGGTTGAGATCGAGGCTCGGAACGACATTGAAATGTTGAAGACTGCGGTTGCCCAGCAGGCAAATTACTCTTATAGTCAGCAACGACTACATTCCACCCCTCATCCTAGTCGCAGCAGAAGCCGCCATGCTGAGTCGCCAACGATTGCTTGTATCAGCATTGGTATTTTCACGAAGAGGAAGGGATAATGCAGCACAACAAAGGTATGAATTTCCCTCAGTTATGAAACCAAGATTATCAATCCAGTAGGAGAACCAAGCAGCAGTATGTTAAACAACACGTGCAAATACTACAAATACTTGCCATCCAACGCGTAAGAGGGGTTTTCAACCCCTTCCCCAAACCGGGTACTTGATATAGATTAAATTGTAAGGTTTTGATAATAGATCGAACTAAAAAACACAAAATAAAAAACTAAAAAATTGCAGCAAGGTATTTTTTTCTTTAATATATAGGAAATAGACCCGGGGCTGTAGATTTCACTAGAGCTTCTCTCCTCCAAGAAATAGCATACGGGGGTACACAAATTCCTTTTGGGCAAATTGATAGAAAAGCGAATAATCATGACGATATGCCCAGGGCATCATCCATGTACATTAGGCCATCCACGTCAAAATTAGTAAATCGAACGATTCCTGCATCTACTACTATTACTTTCACTACATTCGACCGCTATCCCAGCATGCTCAGTTATTACGTTCATGGAGAAACAGAGTAATGCAAAAGAACGATGACAATGATGTGACAAGATAACAGGCACGTATGATAACCCCATCTGTTACCCGTAATAGTAACGATACATGCGTGTCCATGCTCTCGTCTTCACGAGATTGAGCACCACAGATCGTAACCATCACAAGCACCTCTTCCATGGGCCGATAATCAATCTGTTGGCCAAAACCAAACCAATAAATCGAGGAGAAATACAAGGCTATACAAATATGCATAAAAGTTCAGCAAAGACTCAAATTAATAGTAATGGATAGAACTGATCATAACGCACAATTCATCGGATCCAACAAACATACCTGCAAAAAAGAGTTACATCAAATAGATCTTCAAGAACAGCGAGGAGACACTTGTATTGAAGATCAAAAAGAGAGAAGAAGCCATCTAGCTACTGCTACGGACCCATAGGTTCTGTGTAAACTACCATGCATCATGGAAGGGCACAATGTCATGAGTAAACTCTCCGTGATCGTTGACCCCTCCGGCAGAGTGCCCGGAAAAGGCCTCTAGATTGGATCTCGTGGTTCGGGAACTTCGGCTGTATAGAAAGGTGTTTCATCGACTCCCCTAGGTTTTCCTGATATTTTAGAGTATTTATAGAGGCAAAGTTTCCGCTTGAAGAAGTTTCCCGTGGCTCCCTAACCCATCATGGCGCGCCGGGGGCCCCTGGCGCGCCTTGGTGCCTAGTGGGCCCGCGGTCCTCCTCCCATGTGCTCTTTTGGCTCCCTGGGTGTTTTCCCTGGGCAAAAAAATCTCCACAAAGTTTTTCGTGGCATTTGGACTTCGTTTGGTATTGATTTCCCTGCAAGTAACAAACAAGCAAAAAACACCAACTAGCACTGGGCATATGTCAATGTTAGTCGAAAATTAATAATAAGGTGCTAAAAGAATATAAAACTCCAAGATTGTCTATAACCCCTAGAACATTAAAAATTAACAGATACGTTGAGATGCATCAGCATCCTCAGCTAATTCTTTGCTCCTCCTCGTTAGGTAAATGATGAGAAACATAATTTTTGATGTGGATGCTGCCTAACATGTCATACAATATTCTTTTTCTTTTGTAGTCTGGACTTGGACTTTAGAATTCACAGCATAGTCTTATAATTTGACTGAAGAATGAATAACTCAGAGCATATCAACGCAACCATGTCTTTTTTCAAATTCAAACGCTAAAGAATCTATCCCTGTCCCATTTTATCCCTCAACGCATTGATCCTTCATGAAACCAAAAACACGTCAAATATTAGCTACATCCAATCACAAGTAATGTACAATAGTGTTCCCCTAGTTGGTGCTGTATAAGAAGGAGATGGCGACCTCAATAAAACAAAATTGCATAAAAGTAATAGATAGGTCTCTTCGCCCGCAGCCAGAGGAAGCAAAGATTTGTAGAGGTGCGAGGCTCAAAGCTAATTGAGCGATAAAATATTTTGGGATGCATTGCTTTTCTTTTCTGTCACTGAAACGACCGGAATTCTAATATCTTCCATGCTAAGATAACCATAGGTGTTCCCAACACAAAATAAAATTTATTCCTTTTTTCACCATGCTTTCACAACCATGGCTGATCTGTATCGACGGGTGCCTTCCATACCAACACTTTCCAAGGAATTATTATTGACCAACTTTTTTTATTTCGGGACTGGGCAATCCTATTACCGTCGGCACACTCTCGTGCAATGTACAATGAATAAAACTCATCTTGAGAATACCTACCTACATGGCAAATATGCCACCCCCTGTCGCTTCAATGTATTGGTACGACACCAAAAGGAAATTCATTTTGAAAATTAGAGTTTGCCCACATACAAATTTTACTTGGAACAACATGGAAATACCGCATATAGGGTAGGTTTGGTGGTACTCATTTGGCACAACTTGGTTTTGGGGATTTTGATCACAGCAGTACCTGCTTAGTACAGGTGAAAGGCTAGTCAAATAATTGAGAAGCAACCACCAAAAAAATGATCATACAACTAGTCATTGACACCTAACTAACCCTCGATAATGCAACACAAGCATGGAATGTAACTTCATATTGCATAACTATTGGACTTTCGTTCTTCATAGGGAATCATAGAACCTTAAACACCATATTCTTACTAAGCAGAAATTATTCATCAAACAAGACTCGATATTTAACTATCTGCCATATCTCAAAACGTATTGCAAGGAATCAATTTTTAAATACATCCAATGAATCGTTCATTAAAGTTTTTATTTTACCCTCTTGCAATATCTTTACTTTGCCTAATTTCATATTACCATTGCTTAACAACTCTCAAACAAATTTTAGTGCAGAACAATATCATAAAATCTTTCTTCAAAATGTTTTTCTTCTCCTCAAAATAATCTAAGTCGAAGCATGAGAGGATTTCTTTTCTTCAAAACAATTACTATACTGGCTCTCAAAATGATCTAAAGTGAAGCACATAGAAACTTCTAGACCAATCCATAGCATCATTGATGGCTCCGCCATGGGGTGTCTCCAGCAAGATGATTGTGACAACTACAAAACCAAACAAGCACACAACTTCATATAAATACAACCCCCGACCGAACTCCCAGCAAAACTCATGATGATGTGACTAATAAAATAAGCTCCAAGTAAATTACTGATGGTCATTAGAAGAGAGGTGGATGCCCTTCCGGTGCATCCCACAGCTTGTTGACTTTGTCTCTCCTTGAATATTACCTTGGGGTGCCAATGGGACATCCCCCACGCTTTAGGCTCTTTTCCACTCCTTATTACACTTACTTCACATACTCTCATCCACATCGTGATGCTGCACCCCAAACCTTAAAAAAATTCAATCACACAACACTTAACAAACACCTTCGTGAGACCCGTTAGTATAATAAAGCACTTACCACTTTTAAAGTACGATTTTCAACCCTTCGTATTTTGTTTTTGCATGATACCCTGTATCTAACTTTAAAAACCATCGCTTATACCCCCCATACAATCAAAAACGAAAATATATATTCATCAAAGATATCACACAATGCAAACAAATAAATCTGTCAAAAACCAGAAAGTTTATTAGAGACTGTGCTTTAAACCATAACTTCTGTGACTCCAAAAATTCTGAACAATTAGGAACCATCGCAATTTGTAATCATCATGTGTAAAAAAAAAATGATCAAACACATTTATTGAACTGGCGCAAAAGTTTCTTCTTTTTTTCAATAGGAATCAAACAACTATCAATCCAACATAATCCCCAAAGGCTTTACATTGGCACAAACCCTACTTAGAAAACAGTCAACACACAATCGATACAGATAGCATAATTGTGCAAACAACAGCAAAACAACAACAAAAAGTGGAAATTTTTGTTTTATTCATTGGGTTGCCTCCAACCAACACTACGGGAACCCACTTCTTTTGCTCTGCTAATTCTTTGCCGTCGCTTGCTGACGACAAATAAGGTCTTTGCCCGTCAGCCACAGAAACGGATGGCAAAGGATGTGGCTGATGGCAACAAAGTCTTTGCCCAGCCTGTTCTTTGCCGTCCGCTTGCTGCCGGGCAAAAAAGAATCTTTGTCGGAATCGTCCGCTAGCCAGACGCAAAGAGGTGGGTGTGGGGTCCAGTTATTGTTTTAACACCAACTCAGCCTCACCGGCCCCACGCTTTGCCGTCCGCAAGTTGACGCAAAGAAACTTTTGCCGACCGTTGGAAGCTGACGCAAAGATGTGGGTACGTGACTGCCGTCCCGCTCCTCCTCTCTCCTCTCCACGCTCTCATTCTCATTTCCTCCCCACCCACAAAAAAACCCACACCGCGCACCGCCGCCTCCTACCACCCCACCTTCTTGCCTATCCGTCCGCCCCTCCGTCCCTCACCCTCCCACCCCCTGCTCCCCTCGAACCTCCACCGACCCCGCGGCGCCTCCTTCTTCCACGTCTGCCCCTCCGCCCATTGTCCCTCGCTGTCTCATCCGACCGCCACCCCACCGAACCGCACATTGCTCTCTCACTCTCCTGCCCTTCCGGGGAGCAGATCCTTCCCTTCTTCTCCGTTCCTCAGTCCCTCCTTCCGTCGGGCTGACCGGACCCCTGGCCACCGCCTCCCCCTCTTTCCGCGAGCATCGTCCGGTCGAAGGCCCCCCCCCCGTCGCCTCTTCCACGTCGGCAGCCACGCCGGGGTGCCGTCCCCTCCCCGTCGCCGTCCGCCTTCGCCCTTCCCGCCGCTGTCCGTTCCTTCCTCGTCCCCTCCCCTCCACCCTTTTCTTCCTCTCCTCCATTCTTGTCCTGCCTTCCTCATTCTTCCCTTCGCTCAAGCCCCGCTCCCCAGGTTGAATGCTGCCTCCCCTGTTTTTTATGTTTAATTAGTTTCTTTTTGTTTCTTTTTAGTTTAGTTTCTGTATTAGTTATAGTTTAGTTCTAGTTTAGTTTATTTTAGATTATTTTTCGTTTTATTAGAAGAAGAAGTAGCATGCGGGGGAGGAACAGAGGAGGAGCCAGATCTCCCGACTACACGCCTCCGAATCGTTCCACCTAGACTTAGTACTACTAAGACGCCTCCGCATGCCCTTCCGCCGCCGCCCGGGCTTCTCTGCGTCTGCGTGCTTCCCTGCCTGCCTCCGCCTCCTCCGCCGCTCCTAACTCCCCCGCCTCCGCCTCTACCTCCTCCTCCTGCCCGCGCGTTTTCTCTCTCCGCCTCCTCCTCCGCCCCGACAGATGAGATGATGATCAAGACGAAGAATCCACGCAGAAAAGGGCACAAAGCATACCCCCACCCGACCCATACCCGACCAACCACCCGACCCTCCTACCCGACATCCCCCACACCGCTCGACCCTGCTCAAACGACGGACGGCCCCCCCTCTCCCGCCTACAATGCCTCGGGGGTTTTTACGCACTCTCCACCTTGCCGCGCACATCACGGCCCCGCATCGGTTCCATCCCTACCCCCTCCCCCCTGCCCCAAGCTACCTGCCCCGGCTCCCTACCGCTCTTCCCTTTCGATGGGCTCCCCTACGGCCGGCGTTTAGCTCCCAGGGCGCTTAGTAGCCCTTTACGCCCGATGTCGCCCCCGGATCCCACACTTTGCCCCTGTCACCGCGGGTCCTCGCCGTCCCGTTCCTATCGAGTCTTGCCGCATGTGTCCCAGGTCGCGTGGGAGTTAGAAGTGTGCGAGACCATGGGACCCCACACGCCTCCTCCCCCCACCCCCATCCCTTCCTTACCCTTACCACCTTGTCTTCCGTCGGGCTCTCCGCGATTTGTTGGGGTGGACTGGGTTAGTGCCTCACTCCCCCAGCCAAACTGGACCGGAGCCGTCCCAATCCTGCTCCGCGGGCTTGCACCCCTCCGCGGTGTCCGCTTTCCCTCTCGGCCCCGTTCCCCTTGATATATCCTCACCAGCCTCTGGCTTATTTGTCGCAATAGCCGCTTCGCGCCTCGCCCCCCATATATATTTGTGTGATCGGTGTGTATTTTTATTATGTTCATAGATTATGATACACTTAAATTTAGTTACATATTATTATGTTCCATGTCAGGTATCCAAATTTTTATGTTGTACTAATTTCGTTTACTTTTTGTCATTGCAGGTGTTGACAGGATGGTGTGCAAGGGTCCAGAGCGCCCCGAGCCTCCTGCGAGCGCTACTGGGGGGGCTGTGGTGTTCATTATTGCAGCCGCAGCCCCTCCAGAAGCGGTTGCAGGATGGTATGCAGACAACTGCGGCGGGCGCTTCTTATACGGTGCGAGAGGTCGGGGAGGACGAAGAAGGCTAGTAGATGTGACGTGGCATTGGAGAGGTAGGAAGGCTGCTACGCCTTCCTCGCCGCCACCCTCAGCTGATTCACCCGACCAGAGGAGTGCTCCGTCTTACATGGACCCTCGACTCGGTCCATGAGCTCGGTCGTATCGTCCTGATCCTTCGCCCCCCCAGACTCGGGTCGCCGACCCTTCGCCCCATGTGAGTCCGGTCCTAGAGTCTTCATCCCAGAAGACTCCGGTCACGGGGTTCTCGTCCCAGGTCCTAGAGTCTTCGTCCCAGAAGACTCCGATCCCGGAGTCTTCATCCCCCACGAGACTCCGGAGGCTAGTGGCTGCGGGGATGGTAGCGAGGACCCTTTTCAGAAGATAGCTACAGCACGACGAGTCGTTGGAAGGGCAAAGGTCTACAAGCGTGGCTGTACAAAGCTCCCGCCCGTGCCGACGACCCCCGACCAGAGGTGGTTGATTGCGCCTAAAGGGTTGAAGTAAGTGCATTTACTATTTTTTAACCCTTTGCCTTCTGTTCCTTCAAATTAATATCTAACTGCGTTGGCCTTGTCATACTTCAGGGGCGGGTACATCCCCGTGGTTCCCGTAGGCCCAACCAGGTCCTTGGTGTGCGTTGCCGGCATCACTTTCCCTGGTGGGTCAGGTTGCTGGTGAGGTCAGGTTCCACCAGCTAGCACTGACCTGGGAGCTGTACTCGTCTGTGCCCCGGCCCCGCGGGAGAGAGAGTCGACGGTGTCTTGTGCGAGACGGTGGCCGACATTATGTTCCGTCGATTTTGGGTAATTTCTCCTTACGGAATTAAAATCAACAGTACCTAGTGTATTGTACTAATCAGTGTTTCTTTTTGATTGCAGACCTTCTACAGGGTTTCAGAGGGAGAGCAGGAGGCCGTTTGTATGGTTGTCGAAAACGAGTGGCAAGCGCCTACTTCAGAACTTAAGGCATGAGGCTCGGGTGCAGGCCGTTCGAGACTACTAACGCCTCGAAGGTATTAGGAGGGGCAAGCAGAAGTGTCGCGGCAAGTTTCTGAGTAAGGAGAAGTACATGCAGGTAAATACCTATTCTTAAGGCCTTGAACTTAGTTTTTCTTGATTTGATTCGTAGGCCGTACGCTGAAATTTCTCTTGACTCACTTAGGTGCCCCCGAATGGTGTGTGGATAAGATGGACTGTTGGGGGCGTTGGTGGATGCATGGTGCTCTGCCCAATGGAAGTCGAACACCAAAGGGCCAAGTAAGCGCGACCAAATGGAAGGTGTGCCACACCATCAAGGGAGCTCCAACCTGTTTTAGTACGGGGAATACTGGGTATGTGGTTTGCACATGATTCATGCAATTCATTCTTCATGCTAGATAGTTCATTTATGACATATTAGCTCTAAAATGAACTAATAACCTAGATAGCTCTATAAAATGACTTAATATGCTTTAGTCATTTAAAAAATGGCATAACTACCTTCAATAGCTCAATAACGACCTAAACTAATCTTAGCTATTTCATTCATGACATAATTAGCTCTAAAATGACATAATAACCTTAGATAGCTCTATAGAATGCCTAAATATGCTAAGTTAGCTCTAAAATGACATAATAACCTTGATAGCTCAATAATGACATAATTAGCATACTTTGGTCAAAAATGGCATAATAATCTTGGTTACCGTACTCGAAAATGACCTAAACTTAGCTTATTTTCCCTCGAAAATGACATAATAACCTTTCTTAGCTCCAAAATGACCTATTTACAATAGCAATATCATTCTTGATGCTAGCTTGAGCCCTTAACTAATATTTTGTTCCTCTCTCTCTCAGGCGCACCACCACACGAAGAAGCCTGTGCCAGGTCTGTTCGACCTCTATGGCATGGCCCATATGGCCCCGTACAAGAAGGCCAAGCCATTCACGAATTCTGACCTAGATGATCCAGGAACTTCACCAACAAGACCTCCTACCACAACTTGTGAAGTACAGACACGTGGGGAAGGCGAGGAAAGGGGAGGACTTTAACCACAGCCAGGATCCTTTTGATACAGAGCTGGTGATGATATCTGGTGGCAGGAGGTCCCATGGCTCTCTACCATGGTGATGGACTGATACGTTGTCTTAAGACTCTCCCGCAGATCAAGAAGCGCCTGAGTAGCTCTGATCCTGAGATAACGCCTCGTGCACGACCCGCGGAGATCGCCATGGCGGTTAGTTATACAGACTCTCTCACCCCTTTCCTCCATTACATTGTGTGTGCGTCCGTCGATGATTACAATGCTAACAGGAGTGGTGTGTTGCAGGCTATGTTGAGAAAGAGATATTGAAGACGAAGGAGCTTCTGGAGGAGGCAAAAAGGGAGCACAAAGGGATGCGGCGGAGAGGGAGAGGGATATGGAGGAGAAGACGGCTAAGCTGTTGGAGGAGGAGAGGAACCGGAACGACAAGCGCTAACCGGCCCTATACGAGCTCATCATGGTACGTTTCTCTGCATATTAGCCCAATCATGCACGTAATGTTCGAATTACTATCTAATATGACTGACTCGTGACAACCAAATGTGCAGAGCTTGTGCGAGAAAAACGGTCAGGCCCCTCCACCGATGCCCCAGATTGCTCCGGTGACCACGGTGAGTTTTGATTTGAATGGTCGTTTCTTACTACTATTCACCTTTCAGTTTCGAACTTGCTAACAGAACATTATGGGAAATGATCTTTGGTGCAGCATGGCTCCCGACAAGCATCGACCACTCCTTCTACCAATGCCGACCCCCCGACGTCCTTCACCCTCCGTCTGGCACTGGCGCAGCCCCACCATTCCTACATCTCCGTGATAATGGTATATTTCTTCTTAATTAGCGTGTTTAGTCCATTTATGACATAATTTAGCCTATTTAGTCCACAAATGACATTAAGATGAATAAAATCAAGGATAGGAAGGAAAGAAGGAATAGGAAGAAAAGAAGAAGAAGAAGAAAAGAAGAAGAAGAAGAAAAGAAGGAGAAGAAGAGACTAGAAGAAGAAGAAGATCTTCTTCTTCTTCTTCTTCGTCTTCTTCTCCTTCTCCTTCTTCTTATTCTTCTTCTTCTTCTTCTTCTTCTTCTTCTTCTAGTTTTCTTCTTCTTCTTCTTCTTCTTCTTCCCAAAATGAAGTTAGCTCTAAGTTATATCAAAAATGGCATATATGCTTAGTTAGGTCAAAAATGGCATAATTAGCTAGGTACTCAAAAATGGCATTTTTCTTCTTATGTAGCCTATTAGTCCATTTATGACATAATTTAGCCTATTTAGTCCACAAATGACATAATAAGATGAAGAAAATCAAGGAAGAGGAAGAAAAGAAGGAATAGGAAAAGAAGAAGAAGAAGAAAAGAAAGAATTCTTCTTTTTTTTCTTCTTCTTCTTCTTCTAGTTTTTCTTCTTCTTCTTCTTCTCAAAATGAAGTAAGCTCTAAGTTAAATCTCATAATATGCTTAGTTAGGTCAAAAATGGCATAATTAGCTAGGTAAGCTCAAAATGGCATTTTTGAGCTTACCTAGCTAATTATGCCATTTTTCTTCTTATTAGCCTATTTAGTCCATTTATGACATAATTTAGCCTATTTAGTCCACAAATGACATAATAAGATGAAGAAAATCAAGGAAGAGGAAGAAAAGAAGGAATAGGAAGAAAAAGAAGAAGAAGAAGAAGAAGAAGAAAAGAAGAAAACTTCTTCTTCTTCTTCTTCTTTTCTTCTTCTTCTTCTTCAGAAGAAGAAAGAAAGAAGCTAGAAGAAGAAAGAAGAAGAAGAAGAAAAAAAAAGAAGAGAAGAAGTTCTTCTTTTCTTCTCCTTCTTTTTCTTCTCTTCTTCTTCTTCTTCTTCTTCTTCTTTTTCTTCTTCTTCTTCTTCTTCTCCAAAATGAAGTAAGCTCTAAGTTATATCTCATAATATCTTAGTTGTCAAAAATGGCATAATTAGCTAGGTAAGCTCAAAAATGGCATTTTCTTCTTATTTAGCCTATTTTGTCCATTTATGACATAATTTATCCTTTTTAGTCGACAATGACATAATAAGATGAAGAAAATCCAGGAAAGGAAGAAAGAAGGAAGAAGAAAAGAAGAGAAGAAGAAGAAGAAGAAGAAGAACTTCTTCTTCTTGTTGTTGTTCTTCTTCTTCTTCTTCTTCTTCTTCTTCTTCTTCTTCTTCTTCTAGTTTTCTTCTTCTTCTCCAAAATGAAGTTAGCTCTAAGTTATATAAAAAATGGCATAATATGCTTAGTTCACTCAAAAATGGCAACATTAGCTAGGTTAGCTCCATTTTACCTAAGTATGCTACTTCTTCTTCTCTTTTCATTTCTCTTCTTCTCTGATTCTAGTCTTCTTCTTATAACTTTCTTGTTTCCATTTTGCAGATTTAATTCACTATATGGAAGCTTGGATGGATGCATGGAGTGCTTGTTTCCCTTATCTTTTTTTTCGTTTGTATCGGGAAAAATGTGGAACTTGTTATATGGATGCATGGAAAATGTGTTGGATGAACATTGTGATATGTAATATGTATATGATGGAACTATGTTTCTATGTATATATGTATGTTGTCATGGATGGAGATAGATATGTATATGTATATCTGTGTGTTGGATACATCATATATGTATATCTGTGTGTGCCTGTGAAAAAAATATATATATGTATATATGTGTTTGAAACCCTGTCAAATTAAATGGATTCAAATAAAAACAGGGGATACATAGCCTCTTTGCCGTCCGCTAGCAGACGGCAAAGAGGACACGTGGCAGCTACCTGTGAAACCTGGGAACACTGGCTGCCTATTTGAATCTGCCAGCGGACGGCATAGCTGGCCACATGGCAGCTTCCCAGTACTGCCTAGCTAAGCTGTTTGTCATCTGTCAGCGGACGGCAAAGAGCTTTGACTCTTTGCCATCCGCTGGCAGACGGCAAAGAGCGCCGTTAACCCCCTAACGGCTCTCACACCACCGCACTGCCGTCCGTTGTCTTTGCCGTCTGCTAGCCTCGGATGGCGGACGGCACAATCCTTTGCCATCCGTTTCCAGGAAGCGGACGGCAAAGAAGGCCTTTGCTGGCACGTGTTCAGCCGGAAAGTTTGCTGTCTGCTGGCGGACGGCAAAGATGTTTGCCGTCCGTGATCCATGCCTTTGCCGTCCGCCATGGCGGACGGCAAAGAAGCTGATTCCAGTAGTGCAAGCGCTATTTTTTTATGCCCCTAGCTAGGCATATTACGTAGATTAAAGTATGGCCATCTTTAGTTTTTGTTCCATGGGGTGCCCTCATGATTGATTCATCTGGTGGATTAATTTTAGTTCTAGGGAAGTGTTCCATACCCTTCTTTAGAGGAAACTTAAATTTAATATTCCCTTCTTTCATATCAATCACGGCACCTATAGTTCGTAAAAACGGTCTACCAAGTATTATGGGACAAGATGAATTACAATTAATATCAAGCACAATAAATTCTATCGGAACATATTCATATTTGCAACAATAAGAACATCATTAATTCTTCCCAAAGGCTTTTTAATAGTAGAATCCGCCAAGTGCAAATTAAGAGAACACTCTTCCAAATTGGTAAAACCAAGCACATCACCTAGAGATTTCAGAATTGTAGAAACACTAGCACCCAAATCACATAAAGCATTGCACGCATAACTTTTGATCTCAACTTTAATGGTGGGTCCCCATTCATCATATAATTTTCTAGGAATTGAAATCTCTAACTCTAACTTTTCTTCTAAAGCTTTCATCATGGCATCCACAATATGTTTAGTGACAGCTTAATTTTGCTCATAGGAATTAGGTGAATTTATCATGGATTGTAACAAAGAGATACATTCAATCAAAGAACATCTATCAGAATTAAATTCTTTGTAATCCAAGAGAGTGGGCACATTACTAGTTGAAGTTTTTACCTCTCCAAACCCACTTTCATCAAATTTTTCATCAAGATTTTCACTCTCTGAATTATGAGGTCGCCTTCTAGCTAAAGTTGACTCTTCTTCAGTCCTCTTATCATCAAGTTTAATATTTCTCAACAAGGAATCAATAGAAGAAACACCAATCATTTTAACATCTTCATCATTACTATGAAAAAAAATTGGGCGGAATCGCCTTTTCTAAAAATTCTCTTGTAGCTCTTAGCATTGCGGTTATTTTCTTACTTTCATCCATGGAGACATATAAAGCTTTAATTGATTCATTAACATCAACCTTGGGTGGAAATTTTTTAATCTTGAGATTTTCTACATGATGTGAAATCCTATCAGTGCTCCTAGACATATCATCAATCTTACTCAATTTTTCTTCTATTGTGGTGTTGAAAACTTTTTAAGCATTGATAGATTCTTTATTATTACTCTCAAGATCAGAGGGCATCCTATTATTATTATTATTATTGTTATAAGAATTTCCATAAGGATTGCCATAATTATTAGAGGAACTTCTAGGAAACGGCCTAGGATTAAAATTGCCTGTATAAGCATTATTATTAAAGTTGTTTCGAGAGACAAAATTCACATCTACGGGATCATTATTTTTCTCAATCAAAGTAGACAAAGGCACATCATTAAGATCAATAGGAGCATTTTTACTAGCAACCAATTTCATAAGTGCGTCAACTTTTTCACTCAAAGTACTAATTTCTTCAACCGAATTAACTTTTTTACTAGTAGGTGCTCTTTCGGTATGCCATTGTGAATAATTTGCCATAATATTATGAAGAAATTTAGTAGCTTCACCCAAAGTAATTTCCATAAAAGTACCACCCATGGCGGAATCTAAAATATTTCTAGAAACAAAATTTAAACCCGCATAAAAAAATTGTATGATCATCCCTAGATTTAAACCATGAGTAGGGCAATTTCTTAGCATCAATTTCATTCTTTGCTAAGATTGCGCAGCATGTTCATGCTCAAGTTGCTTAAAATTCATAATTTGGTTCCTAAGGGAAATACTTTTTGCAGGAGGGAAATACTTAGTAATAAAAGCATCTTTGCACTTATGCCAAGAATCAATACTATTACGTGGCAAAGATGAAAACCAATTTTTTGCATGATCCCTCAAAGAGAAGGGAAATAATTTCAATTTCACAATATCATTGTCCACATCTTTTTTATTTTACATGTCACACAATTCTACGAAAGTTTTTAGATGGGACGTGGCATCCTCATTAGGACTACCAGGAAATTGCTCTGTCATAATGAGATTCAACAAAGCGGCATTAATATCATAAGACTCTGCACTAGCGGCGGGAGGAGCAATAGGGGTACTAATAAAATCATTATTATTAGTATTACAAAAATCACACAAATTGGTATTTTCTTGCGACATCGTTACTACGCAAAAAAATCACATGCAAACAAGACATCAAACAAGAAAAAGGCAAACGAAAAGAAGGCAAATAAAAAGGCAAATATTTTGTGTTCTTCTGAAAATGTTTTAGAAGTGGGGGAGATGAAAATGAGAGAGGCAAATGGCAAATATAGTAATTGCAAGGAGATGAGATTTGTGATTAGGTACTTGATAGATGATGATGTCTCCCCGGCAACGGTGCCAGAAATTGGCAAGTTGATGGGAGACTATCTTGACGTGATCCTCCCTGGCAACGGCACCAGAAATTCTTCCTGACTGCTTGTATCGGCATTGGTATTTCCCCGAAGAGGAAGGGATGATGCATCACAACAAAGGTATGTATTTCCCTCAGTTATGAAACCAAGGTTATTACTCCAGTAGGAGAACCAAGCAACACTATGTAAATAGCACCTGCACACAAATAACAAATCCTTGCAACCCAATGCGTAAGAGGGGTTGTCAGTCCCTCCACGGTATTGAAGTAGATTAAATTGTATAGGTTTTGATAAATAGATCTAACTAAAACAGAAAATAAAATAAATAAACAAAAATTGTAGCAAGGTATTTTTGGTTTTAATATGATAGGAAATAGACCTAGGGGCCGTAGATTTCACTAGAGGCTTCTCTCAAGAAAATAGCATATGGTGGGTAAACAAATTACTATTGGGCAATTGATAGGAAAGCGAATAATCATGACGATATCCAAGGCAATCATGATGTATATAGGCATCACGTCCAAGATTAGTAGATCAAAATGATTCTGCATCCACTACTATTACTCCACACATCGACCACTATCCAGCATGCATCTAGTGTATTAAGTTCATGGAGAAACGGAGTAATGCAATAAGAATGATGACATGATGCAGACAAGATAAACTCACGTATGAATAAACCCCATCTTGTTACCCTTAATAGCAACGATACATGCGCGTCATGTCTCTTTTTGTCAGTGAGATTGAGCACTGCAAGATCGAACCCATCACAAAGCACCTCTTCCCATGGCAAGATAAATCAATCTAGTTGGCCAAACCAAACCAATAAATCGGAGGAGAAATACGACGCTATACAAATCATGCATAAAAGAGTTCAGCAAAGACTCAATTAATATTCATGGATAGAACTAATCATAAACCCACAATTCATCGGATCCCAACAAACACACCGCAAAAAAGAGTTACATCAAATAGATCTCCAAGAACATCAAGGAGAACATTGTATTGAAGATCAAAATGAGAGAAGAAGCCATCTAGCTACTGCCTACGGACCCGTAGGTCTGTGGTAAACTACTCACGCCTCATCGGAGGGGCAACAAGGATGGTGAAAAACCCCTCTGTGATCGTTGACCCCTATGACAGAGTGCCAGAAAAGGCCTCTAGATTGGATCTCGTGGTTCTGGAACATGCGGCGGCAGAAAAAGTGTTTCGTCAACTCCCCTAGGGTTTCTGGGACTCACTACCAGGGAAAAGGCTAGCAGTAGCGCGGGTCTAGGGGCTATCAGTAGCGCGGGGTGCCGCGCTACTGAGACGGTGCTACAACTAACTATTAGCAGTAGCGCGTTTTGACCCGCGCCACTGCTAGGTATGTGTAGCAATAGCGGGCTGCACTAAAAAGTGCTACTACTAATAGCTGTAGCACCCTCTATTAGGCCGCGCTACTGCTAAGTGCACACTGCTGCTAAGTAGATACCCCTCGCTACTATTATTGTTATTAGTTTTTGAAAAAAAAATTGTTTCATATTTCTTTTGTATTTGTAGAGGTTTTATATAATAATCTCTAGCATATCATACACATACAAATCTAATCATACACATACAAATAGTCTCATCAAATCATGTCATCATCATAATCATCATCCAACACAAAGTGATGTCTCTCGTCATCATCTTGAAATAGCGATTGAAGTTATGACATGTCTCGAATACTTGCAACTACATCGTCATCCATGTAAACCATGATATAGATGAGAAGAGCTATCACTATGAGTGAGAGCGGAACTATTGAGTACATGAGGCGGCGGTTATGATTCCTCTCTCGCGCTAGCGTGAACCTCAAGTAACTAGCTTCTGCTTCTTGTCTTCTTTTGAACCCTTTATGGCTGGCGCCCGAGAACCGCTCCACTTGCGCTTGACACTCGGGCCAGTCATCGTACACTCCCGGAACCTTCCCTATGTACACGACATAGCACTGCTTCTTCACCATCAAGGACGATCTAGCTATCTATTAGATGCATATTCATCAAGAGAATGTACAATCATATGCAACAAATATACTTGAGCCACACAAAAAGAAAGGGTTAGCAAATAGATGCAACATATAGTAAACATAAATAATCAACGTAGTTTCATCGTATGCAAACTAATTAACTAGAGGTACGCAGGTCATCGTACCCAAACAAACAAAGTAGTGTTATGCAAGTTCGGTTGGGCCCGTGGACATCACAAAGTTTCATCGCTACAGAAAGTATACAAGTTCAACCGACACATATCATCATCATCGGCATCGTAAATCACTAGAAGTTCCATCCATCCATATCATCGAGGATGCACCCTAGCTGCTTGAACGGCGTGAGGTCCTGACGTTGCACGCCTATGCAAGTTCGGATGTCAGCTCGCGATATAGGGCCGTTGTGGAACATCCCCTTCTCTTCGATGACTTTTTCATGATGATCATCGCAATGTCCTTCTAGATGTGAAAGAAGTCATTTCTACGTTTATAATCCGCTTCTCCTTGGGATTCTAGCCACTTGCGGATATGATCATCGCTTCTGGTTGTCATGCGAAGCTGTTGGTGATCCCTTGTGAACTCCATCATGAGATGGAGGAGGTAGAATCCATCGTTCCTACTTGGTTTCAGTTGATGCATGCTGCAGGAGTTAGTTTGCGGTTCCTTTGTTTACTGATCTGCAGGTGGCCACCCATCAAGCTGAAGCCGTGGAGAGCATCATCTAAAATATTCATTATGTGGGTGTAGTCCTTTTTCTCATAGTTTCTGGTAGGGTTGAAATACACGATGTGGGAGAATCGCAGGTAAAGAACGATAAGGATGGCATGCCCATTGCTGCGGGGAAAAGAACACCACAAATTATTCTCCGTATGAGTGAGAAGGAATGATTGAAATGTATGAAAGGGTTGTCCGACACTGACTTACTTTGGATGATAAGGCAGGAGGACAATTTCCTGGTCCTTATTACTTATCATGAAGTTTTCGAGGTACTCCCTAGCAGTTTTATGCTCAAAGTCGCTGAGACTCTAGAAGGACTCGTGCATGTAGTATGGATCCGCCACACAGATTTGCGAGACTTGTTCTCTATTCATGACAGACTCCATATGTAGTGCAAAAGGGCAGACGATTGTAAAATCGAGCAGCCTTGTCAGAAAAATCTCGAAGATATGGTCAAACCACAGGAAGAGCACCTCCACGGGCCATGTGTTGACGTGGCACTTCCCCTCGGGCACACGAACAGTGTATGTCGGATATGAAAGTGCGTTATATCGACTAGAGGGGGGGTGAATAGGCGATTTTTATGAATTCGTCACTGAGGAAATACTACTTGAGGAATTTCCTAAGCGACGAACTACAAGCAGTGGAATAAGTACTCAGGTACATGCATAACAAAGTAGTAGCATAGTCATCATGATGTAATGAAACATACACAGAGCATAGTTAGTGTGTAAACAAGATAAGCAAGCTGAAGATAGAGTGACTGAAGAAATAGGATTGAGGAAATAGATAAATTCTTCAGTCAAAGTCTTCAAATAGTAACGATCAAGTACACAACTTGTATGCGTGGAAATGAAAGGGTTGAGGAAATACAACCAGTAGCTTGGTGAAGATGGTGATTTGGTAGACCAGTTCCAACTGCTGTGACAGTTGTACGTCTGGTTGGAGTGGCTAGGTATTTAAACCTGAGGACACCCAGTCCCAGACACACAGTCCTCACCGTATTCTCCTTGAGCTAAGGTTACACAGACATCACCCAATCACTCGTGGTAAATCTTCAGGTGACTTCCAAACCTTCACGGACTCGGTCACTCGGTGATCCACAATTCCTCTTGGATGCTCTAGACCATGACGCCTAACCGTCTAGAGGGTGCATTTTCCTCAAAGGTAACAAGCGTCGGTTCCACATAGGAACAATCTCTTCAGTGATGCTCAATCACTTTGGGTTGTAGGTGTTTGGGTTTGGGTTTTTCCTCACTGACGATTTTTGCTCAAAGTCCTCGGAGGATGGGATGCTCTCTATGACAAGTGTCAGTTTCTCTCGGAGCAGCCAACCAGCTAGTGGTTGTAGGGGGCGGTTATTTATAGCCGGGGAGCAGCCCGACATGATAAGACATAAATGCCCTTCAATGATATGACCGTTAGGTGGATAGGATATTTTGGGACAGCTGGCGCATAGCACAGCAACGGTCAGAAATTTGAGCTCTCAAATTCCTCAGGGCTATCATGTTCCTCACTTGTAGGCAATCCGCACTGGGGAATTCCTAACTCCTCAGTCAGATCAAATTCCTCAGAGACCAGAAGATCTTCATCTCTGTCACTGAAGAAATTGACTGAACTGTATGAGATTTCCAATGGCTTCACTCGAAAGGATTGGGTATGTGTAGGCTTTGAGATGAGCATCACTTGGAAATGTTTCCTTAGTTTTACCTCGACCCCCTTTAACAGTACGGTGTTTCCTATGACTCAAGAAAGAGAAAATGAAACTACGTAAACAAAATTCTTCATGCTTCATAGTCCTCGCATCAATATCAAAGTCTTCAAGGTCTCACCAATTTCCTCATTTTCAAAGTCTTGAAGAAAACCAAAGTCTTCAAATTAAGAAATACATTTTTAGGGGCCGACTTTCATCGTAAATATCAAACTCCTCATAGACTTATAGAACCTGTGTACACTCACAAACACATTAGTCCCTTAACCTATAAGCCTTCAATACAACAAAATCACTAAGGGGCACTAGATGCACTTACAATCTCCCCCTTTTTGGTGATTGATGACAAATAGGTTAAGTTTTCAACGGGGATAAACATATGAAGTGTAAATACTGATATTGAGGAATTTGATTGCAAGATATAGAAGAACTCCCCCTAAAGATGTGCATATTTAAGGAATTTGCTTTGGATTGCAAATGCACATTGTAGAGTAATATCATGGAGATCACCCCCTGTATCTTGTAATCCATACACGCATTTAACATATGATATGAAGAATTTGAAATGCATGATGGAAAATGGTGTCTGATGAAATTCAGCATGCGTGCATTAAGGTACTTGAGGAAATAAGCATGCAGAAAGTAGTTCAAAAGTATCAAACCACCATCGGACTTAAGTTTACAACTCTTCAGAGCAAACACCTCAGAAGAGCAAGAGTTGTAACTTAACGAAAAAACAGCCCATATATAGGACCCACTTGAAGACTAACTCAAATTTCTCCCCCTTTGTCATCGAATGACCAAAAGGGACGAAAAATGAGGACTAACGCCCCTGAAGAATATCATCATGATATCAATGGAGGAGCGCCAGCGTTGTTGGGGTCATCCGTTGAGGTAGGGCCTGCCGCAGTGTCGTTGAGGTCTTCAGCTTCATCCGTCTCACGCGATGAAGAAAATGAACTTGTGACCAGCTGAGTAAATTTGACCTCCTTGAATTTCTTCGAAGGAGGCTGAGACCAGTCAAAGTCCTGTTGAAATCCCATCTGCTTGAGGTCTTCATCATCGTACAGGTGAGACAGTATAGCCCAAGTGCGATCGAAGATTTCATGTGCATAGTAGTGTTTTTTCTTCACAGTGTTCTGCGTGACAGTCATATTCTGAAGAATTGAGCCAAATTGATGCTTGACCCACTTGTGTGATTGCGATCGACCTTCTGATGAAGACTTAGAAGAAGCTCACGATCAGTCATCATGCGTGGAGCAGTGGCTTGAGGAATTGGCTTTGAGGCTTTTGCAGCAGAATCTTGGGTTACAGAGTCATCATTGGTGGAGTAAGATGTAGCTTTGCGAAACTAACCATCGAATGGATGAGTGCCTTCATCAATAATAGCAGCTTTGCCTTTTTCATCAACTAAGGAAATGGTTCTCTTGAGGACTTCAATAGGAGGCAAGAAGCAGAGGTGATTCTGACAATCTGCCTGGTAGTGAATTGAAGACCTAGTTCTGATGAACTTCATTATCCAGGGAGCATAAGGCTTAAACTCAAATGGTGATAGTGCAACATTGGCCAAAGTCCTCATGAAGAAATCATGGTAGTTAATGGGAATACCATGTATCATGTTGAACAGCAGATTCTTCATGATGCCAACAACCTCTTCTTCTTCAGAGTTGTGGCCTTTGATCAGACTGAGGGTCTTGGTTAGTATGCGGTAGATTGTCCTAGGCACATAAATCAAATCCTTCACTAGGAAGGTAGTTCTTGGAGCTTGGCCTGCCTTCAAAGGCTTCATCAGCACTTGCATCATACGATTTGGAAGCTCAAGTTCTTCATACACAAGCCTTGCGCCTTCAGACGGATGACTGACTGGAACGGCATGAAGCAATTCAGAGGCTGGGGCTTTGTAATGAGTGTTCTCAGTCATCCAATCAAGCACCCATGAATTCACATCATCTACATTTCCAGTGAGGTGCAAGTTAGCATAGAATTGAAGAATTAGCTCTTCATTCCAGTCGCAAATGTCAGCACCGAAATTCAGGAGCCCAGGTTCGTGAAGAACATTCAGGACAGGCTAGAAGCAGCGAATGGACTCCATGTCAACATGAGGAGTTTGACGGTGCTCAAATACCTTGTCCTTGTCAAATAGTAGTAATGAATAGAAATTCATCTGACTTGCAGTCCAGAACAGCTTGCGCCGAAGTCTTGCCGAGTCATAAGGATTGAATTCAGTGAAGAAATGATGCTCAGCAAAGAAATCGTCAGCCTTGAACTTTTACTTCCTTGTATGAGGATTTTGTTGCTTGGGCTAAAGATTTGCAGTTGAAGGTTTCACAACTTCTTGCGTCAAAACCTCTGGATCCGCTGTCGGAGGAGTTGAAGCTTCATGTTCTTCAGCAGTAGTTTGATTCTCCATTTCATCAGCTGTTGCAGCTGGAATTTCTTCAGGAATGGAATGAAGAGAAGCTTGACGTCCATCAGATCCTGTTTGAATTTCGTCTATTTGTATAGGGGACTGAGGAATTTGATGCAGAGGTGTGGTCAACGGTGAATTGGGGTGATGCCTTTCCCAATAGTCATCATTCAACACAGGAGTTGTAGAACCAATGTCCACATCCTCATCCATTTCTTCAACGCCCGCCTCTTCAGCTGTGAACTGAGGCATAGGAGATGATACCAGTGGGGTGGAAATGATATCTTCCACTTCAATTTCTTCATCCAACTGCTCTGAAGAAGCAGCAGAAGGATTTTCCTCATCAATGTCATCTGGAATGACATAGTCTTCACCAAACGGGACAATTTCCTTTGATGGCACTATCGAAATCGAAACAACATCTATTGGGTTGTTGAAGGAGCTCGTCAAAGTCCTCACTTTCTTGAGACTGAGGACTCTTCAGAGGTTGATGCTTTCCTCTTCTTCACAGCTGCCTTCTCCGCAGCTTTAGTTTTCTTCACTTCTGATTCAGAAGGAAGAGTGATGTTCTTCATCTTTGAGGGTTTTGCAGGAGGAGCAGATGAAGTTGGTTCAATTTCTTCAGGCACGACTGATGCAGTCGAACTGGCAATCTCAGTTTCTTCAGGCACAGCAGATGCTTCAGCTGGCCTGGGTTGTTCTTCAGGCGCAATGTTGGTGGTTGACCTGGCATGCTCTTCAGGCACTGGAATTTCTTCAGCAGCCCTGGTACTTTTAGTTTCTTTAGCAGCCTGATTTTTATCAGCTGCACTTTCAGTTTCTTCAGGAGGCTGAACAAAAGCTTTAGCCTGAGGATTTTGTCGTTCCGATGGTGCTGCAACGTTGGTCTTGAGGTTCTTGGCCAACTTGACAAATCTGACTTTGTCACCTAGCTAATCGGCATAATATCTATCAAATTCATCAGTGAGGCCTTTGATCTCCTTTTGCAAAGATACTAGTTCTTCAGGAGACACGTTCACAACATTTTTCTTCAGAAAACACTCCTTCTTGTACTGAGCCTTCTTGACCTGCCTGCCCATTTCAAATTTCCATTTTTCTTCACTGATGAAAGCCGTCAGCATATGACTTTGGCCAGGAGTGAGGTTTAGGTCAGGCAACGGAGTGTTGAGATCCTTATGCCATAGGTCAATGAAGTTGAGGATCTTCTTTGGATCCAGCATGAGAGGCACAGAACTGCCTTTGGCTCTAGCGGCCTTTTCTTGCCTATCCTTGACGATTTCAGCGAGTTCTTCATCACCAACTTTGTCGTCATCAGATTGAACTTGGAATGCCACTTGCTTCTTATGAGGGCTTGGCCTCGAGCCACGTCCAGCAGTGGCCTATTTCTTCAACAGAGTTGGTCCTGTTGAGGACTGTGGTGGAGCTGAGGAACTAGCAGATGCTCCTGAAGCAATTGAGAAACCAGCAGTCCGCTGACACGTTGCAAGATGCACAGGTGTTGAGAACCTTGTGGCAGCAGCTGTAGATTTTGTGGCAACAGAGGGAATTGGAGCTGCCCTTGAGGAAGTTGCCTGAGGAATTTACCTTGAGGGCTTTGTCGTTGAAGAACATGGCTGTGAGGGCATTGCTGTTGAAGAACACTGCTTCACAACAGATTTCCAAGCCTCAGCAGCAGCAGCTTGAGAATCTTCATTGAATTTCTTCACTGCTTCTTTTGCCACTTTAGCCAGTTTGGCTTGGCGCTTGGCCCATTCTTTGGGAAATTCCTCACCATGCCTGATGCTGGAGGGATCAGCCTCTTGGCCAGCGGCCAACAGAGGTCTTGGACATGGAGGGTTAACAGTGAATTTCTTCATGTACTTTGGAGTGACATAGCGATATTCCCTCCATTCCTTAGCCCATCTTCTCTCAATTCCCTGTATGCGCATTTTGCGCTCATTCTTAGTCTCTTTGCCATGAGTTGCTTTATCAGGAGTACAGTACCCTGCATAGATATCTTCAGGGATCTCAAACGTAGTGTTTGTCTTTGCTCTTTCTCCCTTCTGGGTTTTCCCGTCAGCCATTTTCTCACTTGAGGATTTTGAACAATTGATGTTTCTGAGGAAGTAGCAATTATCTTTGAGGAATGCTGAAAATGAGTTAAATTGATGAGAACCTAGTGATTATGCAGCAGACATTTGTACCTGTGAACAGAGTATAGGTGCGAAGAATTTGGAGAGGTCATAGCGTTCTCAGAAATTTTTCAAAAGAATCAGTTAAGGAATTTGACCATTGGTGTCTTGAGGAATTTCACTAAGCGTCCTTGACTTAGGTTCCGGAGTTGTATAGATTTGAAAATCCACACAATTGAGGAATCTTGAAGAAAAACATAGACTAGAGAAACAAATCAAGAAACAGATGCTTTGTGGTGTTAAGGAGTGGGAAGTTGAAGACAAACACCTTTTGAGGATTTTGTGGAAATAAGGAATAAAGTAGGGCAGTAAAATTAGATTTTAATTACCCTTGACGAAGAACACGATGAACTAGAATGGAGTTGGAGAAGTTCGTCCGTTCAGATATCTCACGCCCTAACTTGGCGGGAGAGACGGCTACGGCGGTGGCGGAGTGAAGATTTCCGCGCGACGCGAGTACGACGGCGACGAGGTCGAGGTAGTGAAGCTCTTCCTACAGCGACGATGGAGAGTAGCGGCGGTGCTAGGGAGAGAGCTCGGTGAGATTGAGGTCGAGCGGAGAAGTAAATGAGGTCTGAGGACGGGAAGGGGTATTTATAGCCGCGGGTGAAAAACTGCTCGTTCGACAATATTTTGGATGAAACATGCCCCGACCCTTCTATTCTAACGACATGTGTCACCACGTACAGAGAGGTGGAGATCGTGTTAGATCATGGGTGAATAGTTTAATCACGTGGGATGCGGAACGGTTTCAGCGGCAACAACCGAAATTCAGATGTGAAATTTTTAAAGTTTTGTTCGCAAAATTTTCACGATCAAGGACACAGTGAAGATTTTGAACGGGTTTCAAATAGAACGCACATGAAGAATTTGTGAATAGACTGGTGTTGAGTTTAGCTAGAGGGGGAACGGGACGAGCACATTCACTAGATGAAAAATCAACTTGAAGAATTAGCATAAGTGAATGTTGTTGAGGACATGAAAACTCAAATATATATATATATAGGGGGGTCTATTATAATACACACCCTTAACCTTATTCTGCTATAAGTAGCTCTTATTCTGCGTAAATCCGAACCAACCAACGCAACACAAAACGAACAGCACGCAGAACCACTCCCCCTCTCCGCATCCCACCAACCTCTACCAGCCCGCACATCTTCCTCCCGCTCCCGCATCCCGTGCCCACCTCCAACCTCCCCCTTCGGATCCGGGACAGCGTGGTGCCCCAACCCCTCCGACCGTTGGCGGCCCCACCCCTCACCTTTCTTCGCGACCACCCCCCCCCCCCCCCCCCCCCCCCGACGACGCACCTTCCCCCAACCCCATGCACCACCTTCTACGACGCCGTCACCCTCCCCCTCTTTCTCCCGTGCCACCCCCAGTAATGGCGAGATCCGCCGCCACCAGGCCCGGCATGGTCTCAACCACGGGATCCGGCCACCACGGCGCCCGGCGCGGCCTCAACTGCTGGATCCCGGCCGCCATCGGCCCATGGCGTGACATTCAACCACTGGATTCCACCCGCCACCAGCCCCCGATGCGCATTTCAGCCACCAGAATTGTCTGCGATGGCCATGGGTACGGCAACAAGCCCCCCATCTTCCCTTGGGTGGCTGTGCACTGTATCTCCATCACCGACGGGCCTCCCCTCACCTCTGGCCGGATTCCGGTGATCTTCGCCTTGCCATGGCATGTCTCGCCCAGGATTCGGCTAGCGGGTTCACTGGATCCATGGAAAAGTGGATCTCGTGTGTGCTAGATCCGGCTGTGGTGCGCCCCTCCACTCTGTGCAATTTGTTTTCTCTTCCCACGAAGCTTACCGTTCTCGAGTTCGAGATCCAGGGCTCCTCAACAACGACTGTGAAGCACAACCTTGGCCGCCGGGAGGCGCACCAGGAGGGCAATGGCAGCGCCGCCGCCGGACGGCCGGAGTCCTGCTCCTCCCCTTATTCTTGTCCTTGTCTACGTCTAGGAGCGATTGTCAGCGTCGGCCGCTGCGGGCGTCGCGTGCAACTCAGCCCACGGGGACGAGAAGTACGTCCCACGGGACAATGCAGTACTGGGTGGAATCTTAGTACTGGCCGGCGGGAATCCTCAGGTGAGCACTGCCCCTGTTCCCCCTTTTCCTTTCTTCCACCTCTCCTAATCTTCTCTATTGCAGGAGCTACGCCGGCGAAGGCTCGCCTGCATCATGTCGCGCGCGGGCGCCGCATCCTTTGCCACCATGTGTGCAGTTCGCCGGGGTGGCGCGTGCAGTAAACTGGGCATAGTTCGTTGCGTTTTTTTCCAGTCCCCCTGGCAGTGCAGTTTACTCGAAGAAGAGGTTTGCTTTGTGCTTCGTTGGTGTTTTGTTTGCGTCAATGTGCAGTTTACTCAAGAAGAAGTGTGCCCAGTAAGAAAAAGAAGAGAACATTGATGTTCATTTCAGGTTCATTTTGTTGGTTATGAGAAACACGGAGAGAAAAAGGGTACTGCCTAGTGCATTTGAAGTTCATTTTGTACTAAGAATGGATGGTAATTTTGCATAAGCAAGTCTTTGCCTAGTGCAGTTCAGTTGGGTATTGCGTCGTTGATTCTGCTATGTACTGGATGGCTGTGTAGCGGTGTAAAAATAATGAATGGATATGTATGTTTTGAAGCTCACTTTGTTCTCTCATGAAGTTCGCCATAAAACTCCTTCGTGGTTCACTTGGTGATCCGAAACAAAAACACCTCAGGAAGCAGCTCACTTCTCATTACATGTGGTTCACTTGCTCAGCCCATGTGGTCCACTTGCCCGGTTTACGCATGTAGAAAATAGTGAGTTTGGAAAAAATTCATGCGGTTCACTTTCGGTAGTGTCGCGGCACGTTTACGGTAGTCTCACGGTTCACTTATCGATAGTGTTGCGGTTCACCGATGCTCGACATGAAGTGCACTCCACCTCGTTTGGGAAAATTTACGTCCCACTAAAAAGAAATCATACAGTGCACTTGTCCGTCTGATGAAGTGCGGTTTTTAGTCTGAAGCAGTGTGGTTTTCTGTCTGATGCAATACATACGACGATTTTGGGTCACGAAAAAACAGAGTGTCCGCATTTCGTTAAAATCAAAATTGGTCTTAAACCGTAAGGAATCAGAGAGAGTGTTCTACAAGAAAAAGTTGCGCTCATCGATATCTTTCCGACGGTGTATAATTTGAATCATTCCGACTAGCGGTTTGTAAAAATTTCACGAAAAACGTCCGCTGCCACTCGTCGTCAGGAGCACGATTTTCAAAATTAACTTAAAACCGTAAGGAATCTCAAAAACATTTCTACATATGAAAGTTGCGTCTCATCCGTAGCTTTCCAACGGCGAATCACACGCCTCGTTTCGACAAACGGTTCAAAAACTGGAGCGAAAAGAGTACCGAAAATTGCAAAAAAATTTAAAAAACAGAATTCCGCGATTTAGTAAATTTGAAACTGCTCTTAAACCGTAACGAATTAGCGAAAATAATAGGTATGAAAAAGGTGCGCCTCGACGATATCTTTCCAACGGCGTATCATTTGCTTCATTCGGACAAGCGGTTTATAAAAAAATGCGAAAAAAATCCTCGCTGCCACTCGTCGTGTGCCGCACCGTTTTCGAAAAAATGCTTAAATCATGAAGAATCTCGAAAAGTGTTTTAACATGGCGAAGAGTTGCGCCTAATCCATAGCTTTCCAACCGTATATTATACGCCTCGTTCCGATAAACGGGTTAAAAAACTGGAGCGAAAAAGGTACCGAAAAAATACTGCGTGCAGATTTTTTGACACAAAGTTCACTAGTCTCTCTATTGCAGTACCCTTACTACAGAAAGTGCAGTGACCTTGTGTAGAGCGTGCAGTGCGAAATGTTATCAGAATAGTTATTCTGTAATATTAGCATAATAGATCGGCTGAAGGAAAAACTGAAGAACACCCAGTCGAAAAGTTTGAAGATATTGCAAACTTGAAGAATTGAAAATTGAAGAATTTGCCAAAACTGAAGAAAACTCAAATTTGAAGATTTTCAACCTTGGTTGGTGGGTGACCCCGTATAAGAATGATGAGTTCAGACACCGCGTACAATTATCATAGGGCTCTGAGAATCAAATTCTTCATTAATTTCTTCACACTTAGAGGGTTAGTCTTCATTGATTGAAGAAAAACGTTACTTCATGTGTTTGCACATCTAAGTCATCAATTTTGCATAAGTGTTAGGATGTGTGTCCTTTCAAAGAACATTCAAAGATTCTAAGATATTTAGCTCACACCGCAACTTGCTAAATCTTCCTCATCAAGGGCTTGTGAAGATATCTGCCAGCTGATCTTCAGTCTTCACGTGGTCAATGGAGATGTCGCCCTCTTCAACACATGATCTAAAGAAAATGATGACGAATCTGGATGTGCTTTGTCTTCGAATGGTGAACAGGGTGTGAGCAATCCTGATGGCACTCTCGTTGTCGCGTAAGTGAGTGGCACATTCTTCATGGTGATGCCATAGTCCTTGAGGGTTTGCTTCATCCACAGCAATGAGCACAGCAAGAACCAGCAGCAATGTACTTAGCTTCAGCAGAGTAGATAGTGAACGCAATTCGGCTTCTTCGAGGACCAACATAATAAGGATCGTCTGAGGAAATGGCATGTGCCTGATGTTGACTTGCGATCCACCCCGATCGCCAGCATAGTCAGAGTCAGAATATCAATGAGATCAAAAGCTGAGCCTTGGGATACCATAATCCAAGTGTTGGAGTGTGAGCTAGATATCGAAGAATATGATTCCCAGCCTTATGGTGTGATTCCTTCGGTGTTGTAGCTTGAAAACGGGCACACATGCAAACTCTAAGCATAATATCTAGCCTAGATGCACATAGATACAATAAAGAGCCAATCATCGAGCGGGTATACCTTTTGATCGAAGTCTTTACCATTTTCATCGGTGCATAGATGGCCTTTGTGGGCATAGGGATTTTGACGCCTTTGCAATCTTGCATGCCGAATTTCCTCAACACATCCTTGAGGTATTCTCTTGAGATATGAATATGCCATTGCATTGTTGACGAATTTGAAGACCTAAGAAGAATTTAATTTCTCCCATCATAGACATTTGATATTCCTCACTCATCATATAGGCAAATTCGTCACTGTAATGTTGGTTAGTACAGCCAAAGATAATATCATCAACATATATTTGGCACACGAATAATTCTTCATCATAAGTTTTGTGAAAAGAGTTGCGTCAACTGAACCGGGTTTGAAGCCTTTCTCATGACGAATTCCTTCAGTGTATCATACTGAAGGAAATATGTCCTAGATGCAATAATAGAGTTGTTATTTTATATTTCCTTATTCATGATAAAGGTTTATATTCATGCTAGAATTGTATTGATCGGAAAGTTAAATAAATGTGTGAATACATAAACAAATACCGTATCCCTAGTAAGCCTCACTAGACTAGCTCATTGATCAAGATGGTTAAGGTTTCCTAACCATGGACATGAGTTGTCATTTGATAATGGGATCACATCATTAGGAGAATGATGTGTAGCACAAGACCCATCCGTTGAGCTTAGCATAATGATCGTTCAGTTTTATTGCTATTGCTTTCTTCATGTCAAATACATATTCCTTCGACTATGAGATTGCAACTCCCGGATACTGGAGGAATGCCTTATGTGCTATCAAAACGTCACAACGTAACTGGGTGATCAAAAGATGTCTACAGGTATCTCCGAAGGTGTTTGTTGAGTTGGCATAGATCGAGATTAGGATTTGTCACTCGAGTATTGGAGAGGTATCTCTTGGCCCTCTCGGTAATACACATCAAACTGCAAGCAAAGACTAAGGAGTTGGTCACGAGGTGATGTATTATGGAACGAGTAAAGAGACTTGCCGGTAACGAGATAGAATTAGGTATAGAGTTACGACGATCGAATCTCGGGCAAGTAACATATCGATGGACAAAGGAATTACTATAGTGTTGTCATAACGGTTCGACCGATAAAGATTCTCGTGATATTTAGGATCCAATATGGGCATCCAGGTTCCGCTATTGGTTATTGAAGGGAGGAGAGGTGTCTCGGTCATGTCTACATGTTCTCGAACCCGTAGGTTCGCCACACTTAACGTTTGTTGACGATATAGTGTTATATGATTTAATGTTTTGGTAACCGAATGTTGTTCGGAGTCCCGATGGAGAGCTCATGGACATGATGAGGAGTCTCGAAATGGTCGAGAGGTAAAGATTGATATATAGGACGATGGTATTTGGATACGGAAGTGTTTCGGGACGCACCGGGAAGGAATCGGGTTAGGCAAGGAAGGGTGGGTCCGCGGACCACACCCCCGGCAAGTTATGGACTTATGGGCCAAGGAGGGGACAGACCAGCCCACAAGGGGGCTGGGGCGCCCCTCCCTTGTTTGGCACAACCCTAGGGAAGGAAAAGGGGGAGGCACTAGCCCTCCTGCCTTCCCTCTCATGAGAGAAAAGGAGAGGGGGAGGGGGTGCTGTGTGTGGGAATGAATTGACAGTACAATTATAGGGTACTAAGGGAGAGGCAAGGTCCTAGCTACGGTGAGGTTGTGCACAAAGTTACGAGTTCAGGCCCCTCGCGGAGGAGGGTAACAGCCCTATATCTCGGTTGCCGGAGGACTTGTCAACTGGATTATGTGTGAAAGTTAAGGGGGTGCGAACCCTTGTGCCAGAGGGGATGGGTGGCTTATATAGAGTACGCCGACCCCTCACTGCCCTTCGTTACACAAGGGTTCAATGATAGTTAGATAGGGGCGTTACAGTTAACGCCAGCTATTAATGGTCTGATTGCTACGGAGAGTGACGCTTGGCCGTTGGCATCCTGAGATGACTGTAGGTTTCTGTACTGGAATGATTTCGTATGGTCGAGTGATGCACTGTGTCGAGTAGTAGAATAGGGTACCGAGTGGGAATCTGTCGTCGAGTGGAATTGTGCTTCGAAGTGATTTCAGTCGGTACCTTCTGTTGACTTTGAATGTCTTGACTCTAGGGCAGGTACTTGGGTAGGGTGTCTAGGTCAGGTCAAGAACCTACCCCAGGTACATGTCATCGTCATTAGCCCTGAATGGATTGTGGTCCGAGTGAAGAAGGGTTGAAGTTAGTTCTGACTCGATCTTATGCTTCAGAGGCATTTCATCAAGGCCTGGGAAACACATTGAATCATTAACCCTTGTTCAGTCGCCTTGATCGATTCTGGCTTCTGAGATCGTCGAGTGAATTATGCTGGAAATCCTGAGTGAATTAGAGTGCGAAATCTTGGTGGTTGGATTGATTGCTCTGCAGTTCCTGGATCTCACCGGATTCGAAATTTTGGAGAAGGCGCGCGGACGGAACATGGCGCAGAGTAAAAGGGACGGTAGACAGAGACGCTCGACTCCGTGCCGCCTTTTGCCACGTTATTGAGCGAGGTCTGTGTGCGGGATGCGATAGGATCTCTCGGGCCATGGGTCAGTCACTCGGAAAAGCGTCCCCATAAAGGCGTCGAGGCCGATGCAATGCACAGTGCTCCTCATTCGATCCCCTTTCTACTATTCTCTTGCCTCCCCGCTTCGTGCGCTTACACCTTCGCCCGTTCTCTCGAGCTCAGACGCCATGGGAAGGCGAAGCCGCGGCACCTGGAGCGCGACAGTGAACAAGAAGGCGGACGGCGAAGGGCAAGAATATGGCTCGGGGGTCGTCGTCGCGGTCCGGTCTGCCGCATGGTTGGATCCAGGGAGGGGCTGGATCCGCTCTGCAGTTGTGAAAAGGAGGACTTGATTGCTCACGGGTACCTGGAGGCTCCCCGGGGAATGAATCCGAGCCCCAGCTGCGCGAGGGTGAGTGTGTCCTCCTCACCACCCACGTCGATCGGGGTTTCTCTTGCCCTCGAACATACCGTTCTTCGGGGTTTTTTGAATTTCTTTGGCACTCAGATCCATCACTTTCCCACCCAACAGAACTCTCATATCTCGCCTGCATTGTCTCTATGTGCGAGAGAAACTTCCTTGGTTGCCAGCCGCATTGGGGCCTATTAAAACATATCTTTACTTGCCGTTCTAGTCGAATGAAAAAGGCGAATCGAGTGATGATAAAAGACCCATGTGATCCAAATGTCGGGGGGGTGGGGTTAGCGATCCAAATTAGAGGTAGGAGACATTTCCTCCTATGACCTTCCCGAGTCAGAGTAGGGGCTGGCAATCGACCTGGTTCTACTGCCAAGGACATCTCATCTCCCGGTCAGTCGACCGGCCTTCCCCCTTTTACTATAGAAAAGACTCCGTCGCCTTGTTCTCTGGTCGTAACCGGGAAGAGAAAGGCCAGGTTGCCGTTTTAGTCGACACGGTCGTCAATTTATTCCGGGAAGGGAAGGTTGACCGGCATGGATCGTTGAGGTGGTCCTCAGTCGACGCATCCAGCCTCTCCAAGCTCGTGATCACCAGATGTGGATGTTACTCGAGTCCTGAAGACACGGCTCGAATCCATCGGAGGAGGGGGTAGACGAGAAGACAGTGGCCCAGTGGCTCGGGAGCAGGGATTACTGGAAACAAGGACAACCCCAGGGATCCGGAGGATTCAGCAATCGACTCAACCATGCTCTCGATGAGGTCAGCCCCAATATACCGAGTGTTCTCTTTCTGATCTGTGATTGTTCTTGGATCCGAGATGATGTTCTGACTTGTATCTTGCAGGTTTTCACCAAGATTTACTCGATGCCAAAATGGAGAGCGTAGTACCAGCAAGAAGTTGAGAGTGATGGTTGAGATGCAGCGATTTCAATATGCAGATGACAACGAAGATGACAGTGGACACGAGCAGCCGGAAGAGGTCGACTCGGGAACCGCCCGTCAGAGCGTCGTTCCAAATAGTTGCAGGACCCTGCAGGAGGGCATGCCAAGGTGGCTACGTCGAGTTGTGAAAAATTTTAAAACGCACCGGACGCGGAAACCGAAGCGCGGCAAACTTCCCAGCCAGGTACGACCCCACAATCAAGCTCTCACTCCACCACCTGTTTGATGGTCGACGTGTGTCCTTATGGTCGAGTATTTTGCAGCACCAACAAATGTTATCCAACTCCAGACGATGATGATGATGAAGAAGTGCCTCAAAGGAAATACGGTAGAAGGTAAGACTCTGAGCAGGAGGGTACCACCAGGAAAGTACCTCACCCGGTGTATGAACCGTGGTCCAGCAACTTGGACAATCAGTATGGGCTACTGTTTCTTTTGCCGACCCCGTGTCGACTGATCATCCTGCGACGTCGACTGCTCAGACTACTGGCACCATTGTACCACCTCAAGCTCCCACTCTGCCAACCACGTCATCAGTTCCTCATCGTGCCCTTGGCCTGGCAACTGACACCCGGAGGATCAAGTGGGAGCTGCCAAAGAAACATTGATCCAGGCGGGTCTGATGATGGACCGATTGAAATGGTGTATGGCACAGGAAGGCTGCTTACGACG
>JAAAXO010000422.1:0-35778 GCA_011799875.1 Thinopyrum elongatum
TGCTAGGGTGGCACACATAAAGTTTGTACACAGCAGGGTGCTTTAGAGGCTGACAGGTGGGGCCAGTTGACCTGGTCAACTGCCCATTCAGCAGCCCATTCAGTAGGGGCTGCCGGGTCAAACCTAACCAGTGGGTCCCAATAGTCAGTGACTGTTTGTTTTAAACGTGTATTAACTAACCTAATTAGCTTAATGAGGACAGTCGGGCCTAGTGTCAGTGACGGTGATAATTAACATGTTTATTTAGTTTAATTTGAACACTGCAGTAGCTGGCCCCACATGTCATAGAGCCATTAGCGGCTGGATTAGCGGTTAATCACACGGGGTCCGCCTATCGGTGACCCATAGGGGGTGGCGCGCTGGCGGCAAGGCTCCTGCAACCAAATACGTGGTGGCACGGCTCGGGGATGCTCTGTGGCGGTGTGCTACTTGTGAGTTGCATTGGGATTTTTCCCGAAGAGGAAGGGTGAAGCAATATAGTAGCGGATAAGTATTTCCCTCAGTAGAGAACCAAGGTTATCAAACCAATAGGAGATTCACACAGACAAAGGTCGACTGTACCTGCACACACACACACAAAATACTTGCACCCAACATGGGCAAGAGGGTTGTCAATCCCCTTGTACTCGTTAATTGCAAGGATTGATTCTAATAGTGATAGGTTTGTAAATTGCAAACAGAAATAAAAAGAAATAAATTGCAGCAAGTAAATTTGGGTTTTAGTAATATGATTTGGATGGACCTGGGGGCCATAGTTTTCACTAGAGGCATCTCTCTCAAGAACATAGCATACGGTGGGTAAACAAATTAGTGTTGGGCAATTGATAGAAAAGCACATAGTTATGACGTTATTCATGGCATGATCAGTACATAGGCATTACGTCCGTGACAAGTACACCAACTCCTGCCTGCATCTACTACTATTACTCCACCCCCTCCATTGCTATCCAGCATGCATCTTAAGGTATTATGTTCATAACAAACAGAGTATTGCTTGGAGCTGGATGACATAATGTAGACAGAATAAAATCAAGCAATATGATTGAACCCCGTCCTTTTACCCTTAGTAGCAACAATACAAATACATCCCTCGCTACCCCTTCTGTGACGAGTGAGGATACCGCAAGATTGAACCTACCACAAAGCACCTCTCCCACTGAAGATAAATCAATCTAGTTGGCCAAACTAAATGGATAGATAAGAGAGAAATACAAAGCTATAACAATCACACATAATAAAACTCAGAAAAGACTCAATTAATGTCAATGAATAATCTAATCATAAACCCACAATTCATTGGATCTCAACAAACACACCGCAAAAGAAGATTACATCGAATCAATCTCCAAAGAAAACATTGTATTGAAGATCAAAGAGAGAGAGAGAGAGAGAGAGAGAGAGAGAGAGAGAGAGCCATCTAGCTACTAACTATGGACCCGTAGGTCCTGTGCGAACTACTCACACATCATCAGAAGGGCAGCAATGTTGATGTAGAAGCCCTCCATGATCGATTACCCCTCCGGCAGAGGCCTCCAGATGGGATCACAGAAGAACAGAGGCTTGCGGCCGTAGAAGAATTGTTTTGGGTCTCACTCGGTTGGTTTCTAGATTTATGGGAATTTATAGCGTTGGAATTAGGTCAAAAGGACCTATGAGGGGCCCACAAGCTCAGGTGGCGCCCCCCCTGATGTGCGGCATGTGACCTTGTGGCTCTCTAATATATCTTCTTGCCTACCCCCCGAAGCTTCTAGGGTCTCTTCTAGTCCAGAAAAAATCACCGTAAAGTTTCATCGTGTTTGGACTTCGTTTGGTATAGTTTTTCTGCGAAACAAATAAAATAGGCAAAAACAGAAACTGGCACTGGCACTGGCCACTAGGTTAATAGGTTCGTTCCCAAAAATGATATAAAATTGCATATAAACCATACAAGATTGATAACATAATAGCATGAAACAATAAAAAATTATAGATACGTTGGAGATGTATCAGGAACCCCAAGCTTAATTCCTGCTCGTCCTCGAGTAGGTAAATGATAAAAACAGAATTTTTGATGTTGAATGCTACCTAGCATGTCTTATCATGTAATCTCTTTACGGTATGAATACTGAAAAATGATGAAGTAATTGATATCAACATAATAATATCCATGAATACTAGTAAGGAATCACTACTTTTCAAAATATACGATGCTTAACGAATGTTATCCCTACTCATTGAATAATGTAAGCATGGCATGACTCCGTCTTCCTAACATAAGTACAAAACATGAGCACCCTGGTGTCAAACCAAGCAATTGTATCATACTTTTTCACACGCTTCAGCATTTTCAACTTCACTCAATATATGAGCATGAGGCATGGACTTAGCACTACGGGTGGAATAAAATATGGTTGTAGAGATTTATAAGGGAAGACAAAAATGAAGAAAGTCTTGCATCAACTCAGCAGATCATTAGGCAATGAAGAGGCCTTTCAATCGATATCAATGTGAGGAGTAGGGATTGTCATGCAACGGATGCACTAGAGCCATAAGTGTATGAAAGCTCACAACTAAAACTAAGTGGGTGTGCATCCAACTTGCTTGCTCATGAAGACCTCGGGCATTTGAGGAAGCCCGTCATCAGAATATACAAGCCAAGTTCTATAATGTAAAAATTCCCACTACTATATGAAAGTGACAAATCATGGAGACTCTCTATATGAAGAACATGGTGCTACTTTGAAGCACAAGTATGGTAAAAGGATAGTAGCATTGCCCCTTCTCTCTTTTTCTCTCATTTTACTTTTTTTCATTTTTTAGAACAATATCATGAACCTCATCCCCACTTTTTGGAGGACTCATCAGTCTCCATCATTCTTTACCTCACACTGGGATAATGCTCTAATAATGATGATCATCACACTTTTATTTACTTACAACTCGATAAATTGAAACAATATGACTCTATATGAATGCCTCTAGCAGTGTACCAGGATGTGCAATGATCTAGAGTAACATGTATTACAATGATGAACGGTGGCTTCGCCACAAATATCATGTCATCTCTATATGATCATGTAAAGCAATATGATGATGAACACACAAGTCATGTGACTAGTAACGATGGAAGTTGCATGGCAATATATCTCGGAATGGCTATGTAAATGCCATTATAGGTAGGTATGGTGGCTGTTTTGAGGAAGGATATAATGAGGCTTATGTGTGATAGAGCGTATAATATCACAGAATTTGGATGCACTGGTGAAGTTTGCACCGACTCTCGAGGTGAGAAAGGGTAATGCACGGTACCGAAGAGGCTAGCAATATGTGGATAGGTGGGAGTGCCGTATTAGTCCATGAACTCACATTAGTCATAAAGAACTCTTACACTTATTGTGAAAGTTTTATTAGCCCTCAAAGCAAAGTACTACTCGCATGCCCCTAGGGAAAAGGTTGGTAGGAGTTAACCATCACGCGGCGCCGATTCGAACAACGCAAAGGATTTCATAGAGGAATACATATGCTCCAACATCCCCGACATGCTGTGTCGGACAATTAAATGAGTAATACATAACAAGCTTTAATATCAATATCTTTACTAATCATTGATTATGAATTAATACTCTTTCATATTATTACATCAATATAATTAAATCACATGTTTCATATTCAATGATCTCACATGAAAGTTTTTATTATATCACTCTTGTATACCTATCATTCTTGAACTAGTCTTATAACCCGTGCACATCACCACTTCCTGTTTAGACTCTAAAAAAAGTGAAGCATGAGAGTGCAAATGATTTCTATAAAATATGCCAACCACGTGCTCTAAAGTTATAAGTGAAGCACATGAGCAAGTGCCTAACTCAAAAGGTATAAGTGAAGCACATAGAGCATTCTAACAAATTATGATGAATGTGTCTCTCTCTCAAAAAGGTGTGTCCAGCAAACAATGATTGTGGAAAACTAACAAGCAAGCAAAATAAAACTATGGCACAAGACGCTCCAAGTAAAACTCATATAATGTGATGAATAAAAATATAGCTCCAAGTAACATATCGATGAATTATGGACGAAAGAGGGGATGCCATCCGGGCCTACCCAAGCTTAGATGCTTGGGTATTCCTTGAATATTACCTTGGGGTTCCTTGGGCATCCCCAAGCTTAGTTTCTTTCCACTCCTTTTTCCTTTACTCGTCGTGATTTCACCCAAAACTTGAAAACTTCAGCACACAAAACTCATCAGAAACTTCATGAGATCCATTAGTATAATAAATCAATCGTCCACTTTAGGTACCGTTATAAATTGATTCATAATTGTTCTTGCATAATATCTACTGTATTCTAACTTATCCATGACTTTTACCCCCCGATATAATCCATAGCATCATCAAAACAAGCACACTATGCAATAAAAACAAAATCTGTCTAAAACAGAACAGTCTGTAATGATCTGAATTGAAACCATACTTATGTAACCCCAAAAATTCTAAAAAATTTGGGCAACGTAGACAATTTGTATGTAAATACTGTGTATTTTTTTTAGCAATTTATCAAGTCCCACAAAAATATAGAAATTCCAGCACTGGGAGAAAAAGTTTCTGTTTTCAAACAGCATCAATTATACTATCATCTAAATCATCCCAAAGGCATTACTTGACACAAACACTAATTAAAAGACAAAAACATAATCATTACAGTAGCAATAATCATGTCATCACACAAAAAGGAAAAAAATTGGGTTGTCTCCGAACAAGCTCTTTCTTCATAGCCATTAAGATAGGCTTGAGATTTTAATGATGCTCACATGAAAGATAAGAATTGAAGCGCAAAGAGAGCATCATAAAACATGTGACAAAACACATTTAAGTCTAATATACTTTTTATGCATAGGCATACTATAGGAAAACAAATGATCAAGACAAGCAACATCTAACATATGCAAATAAGAAGAATGAAGCATTAATAATTTCAACCCAAAGAGAGGTAATTTAGTGACATGAAGATTTTTATAACCATATTTGCCTCTCTCAGAATAATTACATGTAGGATCATAATCAAGCTCAACAATATAACTATCATGCAAAACATTCTGTTTATGATCCATATGCGTGCAAATCTTATGATCTTCCAAGATAGTGGGATTAACATCAACTAAAGTCATGACCTCTCCAAACCCACTTTAATCAAAAGTTCCATGAGATTGATAATTCTCCAAAGTAGTGGGACAATTATTACCTAAAGTTGATGCTCTTCCAAACCCACTTTTAATAGTATTGCAAATATCATTATCAATAATAGATTCATCATGAAGCTCAAATGAGTTCTCAAGATCACAAGAAGCATCATAAGTATCACCCCAATCATAATCATTAACACAATTGATATTCATATGGTTTATACTAACAACATTGCAATCATGCTTTTCATTCAATAATTGTATCCCAATAGCATTTTCTTTAATAACTTCTTCTTTATTGGCTATTGGTTTACAACAAGCAGCAAGTTTGAAAAGATTGGCCAGTGGATGAGGATCCATATTTCTTTATTTTTACTTTTCCTTTTTCTGTGTCAAAGATATGGATAGCATATCTAGGCATTAAATAAATCAAGTAAATGATGTGTGTGTGTGTGCAGGTACCTCGCTTTGTTTGATGAAATCTCCCCGGCAACGGAGCCAGAAATTCTTTCTGCTACTTGTGAGCTGCGTTGGGATTTTCCCCGAAGAGGAAGGGTGAAGTAATATAGTAGAATATAAGTATTTCCTATTGAAGAGAACTGAGGTTATAGAACCAATAGGAGATTCACACAGACAAAGGTCGACAGTACTTGCACACACACACACAAAATACTTACACCCAACACGGGCAAGAGGGTTGTCAATCCCCTTGTACTCGTTAATTGCAAGGATTTAATTCTGATAGTGATAGGATTGTAAATTGCAAACAGAAGTAAAAAAGAAATAAAATGCAGCAAGTAAATTAGGGTTTTAGTAATATGATTTGGACGGACCCGGGGGCTATAATTTTCACTAGAGGCATCTCTCTCAAGAACATAGCATACGGTGGGTAAACAAATTACTATTGGGCAATTGATAGAAAAGCGCATAGTTTCGATGTTATTCATGGCATGATCAGTACATAGGCACTACGTCCGTGACAAGTAGACCGACTCCTACCTGCATCTACTACTATTACTCCATCCCTCGATCGCTATCCAGCATGCATCTTAAGGTATTAAGTTCATAACAAATAGAGTAATGCTTGGAGCATGATGACATAATGTAGACAGAATAAAATCAAGCAATATGATTGAACCCCGTCATTTTACCCTTAGTAGTAACAATACAAATACGTGCCTCGCTACCCCTTCTATCACGAGGTGAGGAAACTGCCAGATAGAACCTACCACAAAGCACCTCTCCCACTAAAGATAAATCAATCTAGTTGGCCAAACTAAATGGATAGATCGGAGAGAAATACAAAGCTATAACAATCACACATAATAAAGTTCAGAAAAGACTTAATTAATTTCAATGAATAATCTGATCATAAATCCACAATTCATCGGATCTCAACAAACACACGGCAAAAGAAGATTACATCAAATCGATCTCTGAAGAGAACATTGTATTGAAGATTAAAGAGAGAGAGAGAGAGAGCCATCTAGTTACTAACTATGGACCCGTCGGTCCTATGGGAACTACTCACACATCATCGAAAGGGCAGCAAGGTTGATGTAGAAGCCCTCCATGATCGATTCCCCCTCTGACAGAGTACCGACAGAGGCCTCCAGATGGGATCACCGAAGAACAGAGGCTTGCGGCGGTGGAAGAATTTTTTCGGGTCTCACTCTGGTGGTTTCTGGATTTGTGTGAATTTATAGCGTTGGAATTAGGTCAAAAGGACCTACGAGGGGCCCACAAGCTCAGGTGGCGCGCCCCCCCTTGTGGCGCACCGTGTGAGCTTGTGGCTCACTCATATATCTTCTGGCCTCCCCCGACACTTCTAGGGTCTCTTCTGGTCCAGAAAAAATCACCGTAAAGTTTCATCATGTTTGGACTTCATTTCGTATAGTTTTTCTGCAAAACAATAAAATAGGCAAAAACAGAAACTGGCATTGGGCACTAGCTTAATTGGTTAGTTCCCAAAAATGATATAAAATTGCCTACAAACCATACAAGAGTGATAATATAATAGCATGAAATAATAAAAAATTATAAATACGTTGGAGACGTGTCACGGTGGTGGCAGCAGATGGAGTGGCCTAAAACGACGGCAACGATGACTTGCAGCAGCGACCGGAGTTGGGTATGCTCGGATTCGAGTTTACAGAGCACGTGGGAAGGAGCTAGTGGGTGCGTTGGCCTCCTGGAAGCTCCGAGAGCTCGAGACCAAGCTCGGGTGTGAGCTTTGCGTGCTGTGGCCATGGCGGCGACTCGAGCGGTGGCAGCGAGCTTTGGCTATGGTGGCAATGGCTGCTAGAGACCGAGCATGGCAGTGTAAGGAGAGGGGAAACTAAGAGGAGCTCACTGTGAGGTCGATGAGCAGGTCAGTGGGCTCGGGGGTGAAGAATCAATGCGGTGACAACTGGAGGCCAAAGGTTGAGGATGAGGTCGCTGCGCTCATTGCGGAGGAGCCCGGGTCGAACGAAGGGCAGCAGTCGACGAAGCGGATGACGGCTGGACAAGATCTCAGGTGTTGGGGTAGATGATGGCCGCGTGGACGAGCTAAGCCATGGTGACGCAGGTTTGGCCGAGGGTTGCGGTGACAAAAGCAGTGCGAGGGGGAAGAGTGAGGGTTAGGGTTCATGTCCAGAGCATCGGCGGGGTTTTAACCAGCGAGGGGAGCCGACGGATGGCCGACGCATGGCGATCAAAGCCCTAGACGCGCGTGCGGTGTCTAGCGCACGCTCGGTGAGCAGGAGGAAGAAGACGATTGGGAGTTAGGCTGGGCCGGCACTATGCACTTGCGGCCCAGTAGTGCACTGCATTTCTGTTCTTTTCCTTTTCTTTTTCTGCTTCCTATTTTGTTCTCTATTTTCTATTTCTTTTCCTTACCAAATGAATTTAGTTGCATCTGAAACTTGGCACATATATAGTATGCAATATTGTGAAATAGCACACAAAGTTTGGCGCCATTTTGAAATGTCTAAATATTGGTTTTATTTTTTAATTGGCCCAATTCAATGCTGCTGGTCATGTTTAAATGTGGTTAGGGGCAAATTAGGAATTTTGGTGATGTTGTTTTCCTTAACATAATTATTTCGGGAATATTTACAACATTACCAACAATTTTGTGTCACTGTTTGAAGATTTAAATTTTTGACTTGCAATTCAATTTTGAATTTGACTTTGAGTTTTGATCAAGTGGCAATTAAGCTTAGCAAAACATGATGTCATGGCATCATTAGGGTGGAGTCGCTGTAGCTTAATTACAGGGGTGTTACAACACTCCTCCTCTAAAAGAAAATCTTGTCTCGATATTTAAGAGGTGGGCGGAAAGAGAGTGGGGTATTCATCACGAAGACGATCCTCGCATTCCCAAGTGGCTTCATCTTCAGAATGATTTGACCACTGAACTTTAATACTTGGTTGTCTTCTGACAAGTGCAATGTTCAGCTTGATCAAGAATGCAGACCAGATGCTCTTGATAAGAGAGGTCTTCTTGGAATTCAAGCACTTCATGTTCCACTTCTCGGATACAATCCTTGAAGCAGCGGCGGAGTTGCGACACATGGAAGACATCGTGAACCTGAGAAAGGTTCGATGGCAGTTCCAACTGATATGCCATTTCTCCATGTCTTGAAAGAATGCGGAAAGCACCAATGTAGAGAGGAGCTAGCTTGCCCTAGATTCTGAAACAATGAGCATGTTTCTTCGGTGTGACACGGAGGTAAGCTTGTTCGCCTGGTTGATAGACCATTTCTTTGTGATGACGGTCATACTGACTTTTCTGACAAGACTGAGTAGTCTTCAGATTTTCACGAACAATGTGAACTTGTTCTTCGGTGTGTTGGATAATATCCGGACCAAAGAGTGGACGTTCCCCAGTTTTTGACAATTCAGAGGAGTTCAGCACTTACGTCCATACAATACTTCGAAGGGTGCCATCTTCAGACTAGCGTGATAGCTATTATTGTATGTGAATTCAGCATATGGGAGAGATTCCTCCCATTTCTTGCCAAATCAAATGACACAAGCATGAAGCATATCTTCAAGAATTAGGTTGACCCATTCAACTTGACCACTAGACTGGGGGGGTGAAAAGTAGCGCTAAAGGACAGATGAGTTCCCATAGCTTCTTGAAAATTTCCCCAGAACCTTGAGGTGAAGAGGCTGCCATCGTCTGAGCTGATCTCTAAAGGAACACCATGGAGTGAAACAATTCTGGAAACAAACAAATCTGCCAACTGACTAGCAGTGATGGTTTCCTTGATGGGCAGGAAATGAGCAACTTTGGAGAATCGATCAATGATGACAAGAATTGTGTCGTGACCTTTCTGTGATCTGGGAAATCTAGTGATGAAGTCCATTTCAACTTTGTCCCATTTCCATTCAGGAATAGCAAGAGGTTGCAAAGTTCCAGCAGGTCTTTCATGTTCTGCTTTGATGCGACGGCAAACGTCACATTCTGTGACATAGCGAGCAATGTCTTGCATCATATTAGACCGCCGAAATCTCTGACGAATGTCTTGGTACATCTTGGTACTACCAGGGTGAATTGACAAAGGTGTATCATGACATCCTAGTCATATCAAGATTGTCCATTCTAGGAACCACTAAGCGATCTTTGAAGAACAAGGTGCCATCATTGTCAACAGTGAAGCATGAGGGCTTTCCTTCTGCCAGATAGCGTTTAGTCTTCTTGACTTCTGATTCATATTTCTGCAGAGTCTTGATTGTGCGCTCGAGATCTGGTTCAACGACAAAGGTATTCAGAAAACCCTGGGGAACAATCTCAAGGTTTAACTTGTGAAGTTCTTCACAAAGAAGTGGATGTTCATGTTGTACCATGAGGTTGTTGCAATACGACTTGCAGCTCAAGGCATTGGCCATTACATTAGCTTTGCCTAGGGTATAAGAAATACCCAAGTCATTGTCTGATATTGCCTACATCCATCTTTGGTGATGAAGGTTCAAATCTGGTTAAGTGAATAAGTACTTCAGACTTTGGTGATCCGTGTAAATCTCACAACGATTACCAAGAAGGTAATGTCGCCATAACTTCAGAGCACAGATAACTGCTGCAAGTTCAAGATCATGCGTGGGATAGTTCTCTTCATGAGGATGCAACTGACAAGAACCATATGCAATCACTTTACACTCTTGCATTAGGACACAGCCTAAACCTTGATAAGAGGCATCGCAATAGATTACAAAGTCCTTGTGAGTATCTGGGGGAGCAAGCACTGGGGCAGAAGTCAACTTGTGTTTCAGAGTTTGAAAACCTTCCTGATATTTAGGTGTCCATTCAAACTTCTTGCCTTTGTGGAGCAGGTGAGTCAATGGTTTTGCAATCTTGGAGAAGTTCTCGACAAAACGACTGCAATAGCTGGCGAGTCCGAGAAACCTCTAACTTTCTTGATAGTTTGCGGAGTAGTCCAGTCAAGAATAGCCTGAACTCGTTCTGGATTAACAGCAAAGCCTTCTGCAGAAATCACATGGCCTAAATAGGTCACTTCCGATAACCAGAACTCACACTTGGAGTATTTGGCATAAAGCTGATGTTCATGAAGCTTCTCTTGTATAAGCCGAAGATGTTCGGCATGTTCTTCTTCATTCTTGGAATAGACCAAAATATCATCAAGATAAACCACTACGAATTTGTCGAGGTATTCCATGAAGATGTAGTTCATCAATCAAGCGAAGCTGGCTGGAGAATTGGTTAAGCCAAAAGATATGATGGTGTACTCGTATGAACCATAGCGAGTAACGAAGTTGGTTTTCTTAATATCTTCTTCATGAATACGGATGAACCAACAAGTTGATCATACAAGTCATTGTTTCTGGGAAGTGGATACTTGTTTTGAATCGTTGCCTAATTAACAGGGCGATAGTCAACAACCAAATGATTTGTTCCATCCTTCTTCTTAACACAGACAGAAGGGGAACCCCATACAGAAGAGCTAGAATGTATGAATCCTTAGTGAAGTGATTCGTCGATGTCCAGCTTAATCTCGAGAAGTTCATGTAGCGGCATCTTATATGGCTGCTTGGCGATAGGAGCGGTGTCTGGTTTCAAGTCGATGACAAACTCGACAGTCGTAAGAGGGGGTATTCTTGGAAGTTCTTCTAGAAAAACATCCTGGAAGTCACGGACGACCGGAATGTTCTCAATATTATTCAGCGGTGATGCATTCAAGGCATTCAGCGCATATATCTGGACTTTGGCATTCTGGACCTTTTGAGTTGAGTAGCTCACTATCTGGTTGGAGGGTGTAAAAGTTGGACTATTTTAGTGGCATAGTCGATCAAAGCGCAATGAGTTTTCAGCCAATCCATACCAAGGGTGACATCTATGTTGGAAGACTGGAGAATGATGAGAGAGGCAAGGAATTCTAGTCCTTCAATTTCAATGGGGACATCATGGATTATCATGATGGCATGACAATGGGATCCCGGGGTACTAAAAACTAATGGAGAATGCGTCTCTTCATAAGTTATGCCATGCATGAATGCAAATCTTTCGGAGATGAATGAATGTGATGCTCCTGAATCAAAAAGAATAGTAGCTGGTACTGAATTAACTAGAAGGGTACCCATCATGATGTTTGGTTCCTCCTGAGATTCTTCGATGTCCACATGGTTGGCATAACCACTGCCAAATGCAGGTGGACTAGTATTATAGTTGTTTTCACGGCCATTTCCATGACCAGTGGAAGGAAGTGCCAGCTGATTCTGACGGCAGTATCTGGCACGGTGTCATGGCTGTCCACACTTGTAGCACAAGCCATCATTAGGACGAGGAGCCATAGTATTGGGCTGTCCACCTTGACTCTAAGCTATTTTGGTGGTGGAGGCAGACGAGGTGAAACATAAGAAGGCCTCGGTGCTGGGGTAGCTTGATGATAAATGTTTTGTGGAATCCACACTCGGTATTCTAAGCAGACGGGTACGAAGATGAGCCAACGTCATGAGTGTGCTTGAATGACTCCTGGAGTTCAATCTGACTAGTCTCGGCCTGGATAGCCTTGTTGACAAGAGTTGCAAAGTATGTGAACTCATGGAGGCTAAGTGCATGCTTTAGTTCAGCGGTCAATCCTTCATGGAACTTCTCCTGCTTGCGTGCATCAATGGAGACGTCATATTCAGCATAGCAAGCCAAGTCGAGGAATTCTCGCTGATATGCGTCAACTGTCTTCTCGCTTTGAATGAGGTTGCAGAATACCTTCTTCTTCTTGTCCATCAGTCCTTGAGGGATATGACATGCACGGAAGGCAGTCTGGAATTCAGGCCAAGTGATGATGGTCCCAACAAGTAGCATACCCCTGTGGCTATCCCACCATTGTGAAGTTGGAACCTTCAGATGGTATGCCACAAAGGTGACATAGTTGGCAGGGGCAACATTGGTAGACTCCATCTCAAAAGTGATGTCATGGAGCCAGTCATCAGCATCTAGGAGGTTCGTGGAGCTACGGTAGATAGCTGGGTTGAGTCGCACAAAGTCCTGAAGTGTGACCAGACTTGGCTGGTGTTGAGCATTGGGGTTGGGGAACTTGTTCATTATTCCTTCAATGAACTGGCAGTTCAGTTCAAACTGTGCCATCATGGTGGCAACATAAGGTGGAGGTGGGGGATTGTCATCACCATGACCACGACCACCTCCTCTAGCCATTCTGAATAGAACAATAGGGGCAGGTTAACAATTGAGTTAGTAGGCAAGTATGAGAGACAATTGAAGGGGTCATGCATACATTTCGAAAGGAAATTGAAGTGCGACAGAATACTTAGTGATAACTATGACTTGCAAAAGATTTCATACATAGAGTTTAGTACATGGATTAGTCATATCATAGGCAGCACGCAGGCACGCGATGAATATAACTACTACACCTAGCAAGGCTACAACAGTCTCAGAGGAATCCATTGAATCCTGACATCTGCTAGTGATATGCCAGGAAATCCTCCAATAAAGGCTCCTTCGGTCCGTGAAGACTCTGATGTGGAAGCTAAAGCTCCGGTGGCAGGCGAGGACCATATGTGGGAATGTAACCTCCAACTACAGGCCATGCAACACCAGGGGGCATCATGGTCCTGGCAGGGTAGATCGTGGACAGTGGAAGTTGTCGAGATAAGACAAAAGGAAGCAAGTGCGTAAGAGCATCATAAAGGCGCACACGAGTGGCAAACAACTCATAGCGAAGAGTTCGTGTAGCATGATCCAGTCCATTAGCATGCTGGACCAAAATCTGTGTAGGGGACGACCTACGGAAGAGAGGGGAGTATATACCATTGTAGTATCCTTCTTCACCCTCACTGGAAGCAATCAGAATGTGCCTGAAAGGGGAATTATCTAACTCTCGGTACTCTCCATGAAGATGAGTCAGACAAGCATAGGCAGCATCATGGACTGCCATATCAACGATCATTCCAACACCATAAGCAGTGTGCAACACAATTGTGGAGTCCACCTCAAAAGAAAAGATATGGACATCAGCACGGTACTACTCCTGGTTAAAGTCGTGGTACTTCTCGTACATGGTGCACTCAGGGTGCCATCGATATTCCAAGTAGGTCAAAAGCTTGACTAGCACAGCAGGTGCTCTTGATACTCCAGTGGACATTGTCTGGCACATGACCTGTCTCGTAGGAATTATCTGAAAGAAAAGAGGTTCCAAAGGAGTCAAACTTCAGCAACTGAAGGTATTGCGAAAATGAAGGGGGGGGGGGGGGGTAACTCAAAGTAATTGGATCTCCAGAACGAAATCATCGGGAGAACCTAGAGTTAGAGTTAGCAAAATCTATAACCCGAAAAGAAGAGAAGTTCAGAACCCAGAGTAAGGACGCGGAATAAAATATCCTAATGCCATCCATATGTGACATGGACCCGTAAGGCACACATCACACCTAGTAGGTCAAAAATAGTTTTTCAAGACTAGACTCAACATCGACCAAGGATTTGGGGGGGGGGGTTCCTACATGCAGTCGGCTCTGATACCAACTTGTGATGCCCCCGATTCAAACCATGCACCAATCATACACGCATCATGGATGATCCCGAATGGTGACTCACGTTAATATCACAACACAACCCTACAACACAAATTTCAACATAAATCTTTATATTACAAGCCAGTGTCACGAGGACCCATAATACATTAGTCAATAAACAATATAAGTCTGGGTACAGACAAGTTAACAAGTTTTGCCTTAAGAAGGCTGAGAAAAACAACGACACTGAATCGAAAAGGCGCAGGCCTCCTGCCTGGGGCCTTCGAACTACTTGTCGACGTCGATCTCCGCGTAATAACCTCCGTCGGAACCACCTGCATTCGCGGTGCTACCAGCTATTGCAGCAACGGGGTTGAATGAATGTGACGGCCCTGCCACGACCGTGCACTAATCGTAAACACAAATGTACACAATCAAGATCAGAGACTCACGGGAAGATATCACAACACAACTCTAGACACAAATAAAAGTCATACAAGCTTTATATTACAAGCCAGGGGCCATGAGGGCTCGAATACATAAGTTCGTTCACATAATCTCAGCGGAAGCAACAATATCTGAGTATAGACATAAAGATAAACAAGTCTGCCTTAAGAAGGCTGAGCAAAACAATGACACTTGATCGAAAATGCGTAGGCCTCCTGCCTGGGAGCCTCTGAAACTACTCCTGGTCGTCGGCCTCCATGTAGTAGTAGGCTGGACCGATGGGCTAGTAGTAGTCATCGAAGGGGTCGGCTATCTCCTGGGCTCTCTCATCTGATCACAGCAATTGGGTAGAGGTGAAAAGAAGTAGCAAAGCAACTGTGAGTACTCATCCAAAGTAGTCACAAGACTTACAGCAAAACTATTCTATTTATGCATCATTATCAAATGAAGGGGTTGTATCTCTGGACTAGACTGCAGAATGCGAGAAGAGGGGAAAGGCCTAGCCTATCGAAGACTAGCATATTGTAGCATTAGAAGAGTGTAGATTAGCATATTATAAAGTAGTAATTAAGGTGTAGAAATGCCCAGAGATCCTTTCTCGACTTCCTGCGAGAAAGCGATCCCAGAGCGAACATATTATTAAGCAACACCAGTATCCTGTTCTAGTTGTAGTAGATCAGGATACAACTCCGAGCGTCCGTTACCATGGACACGAATATTCGAATAGATTAACTTCCCTGCTGGGATGCACAAACTTACCCAACATGCTCGATTAACTCCGGTCGGACACACTATTATCGGGTCATGCCCGGCCTCGGCTGATCGACACACAGCAGCCATACCTAGGCTCAACAGAGAGGTCAGCACGCCCGTCTAAATCATAAGTGCTCAGGGGTCTGGGCCGATCGCCCTTTACACTCTTGCACATTGCGCGACTAGCTGGGGACTAGACCCACCCCCTTAATACAAGCGCGGGCGGTTACCGTCCACCCCAACATGCAAACCGCATCTCTGAACTGCGACATCTGAAGAGCTTTTGGAAGAACATACGACGCCGAGTGCCCACTTTTATTCCCGCGTGGTGGTCAGTGCGAAAAGGCCATAGGCCTACTAAGATTATATATCCAAACCCATTACTATGTTGGGAGCTCACAGCAACGATCAGTGCTCTTGTTGCCCCATCTCGAGGACTTGCGGCAAGGGCCAGGCCCATCCCTCTCCTGGGGCTGTCATTGCCTACCCGGCCGCGCCACGTAATTATCTCGCGGGTACCCTCCAGGCCGACCCGACTTCACAAGAGACTGTCGGGAACTCAGGTCCACCTCAACCAGGGTGGTACCACCTGTCCCTCCAGTCCCACAGTAACAGTAAACAGGGAACAGTTAAAAGTAACAGTGTGTCCTTAACATCAAGGGGAAAACCCGAGGAATCACCCTCGATGGATTCCCACCGGAGGTGCTGCATGACTGAGTCATCACCGGTAGTGGTGAAGGAGGAATCACCCTCGAGATCCAGGACCGATTAGCTACGCTACAGAGGTATCATCAAGAGTGAGGTATGAGGTATCACCCTCGGCACTCGATAGTAGCTCTGTAGTGTCGTACAACTAAGGGAGGTGCCAATGATGTGTCGGTCTCTGCCCGTCGATCACATAGAACAGGACACCGGTAACAAAGCGGGGACAGCAGGGACAAGGGTGAGGGGTCACTGATGGATCACTAACCAACCTATACTAAGCAGCTAGGATGATAGGTAAAGTAACAACAGCAGATACAAAGACAGGCTATGCATCACAATAGGAGCTATTTGAACAACAGTAGCAAAATCTAATGCAAGCACGAGAGAGAAGGAATAGGCGATATAGGAATGATCAAGGGGGTTTGCTTCCCTGGAAGCTCTGCTGAGAGGGGCTGGACATCAGAGGCGTAGTCATACTCGGGAGCAGCGTCAGTCTCAGAGTCTACCGGAGAGAAGAGAGGGAAGAAACAGTAAATACAGATCAAACGAAAGCAGCACAATGCATGACATGGTTGCATGCTGTTCTAGGGGTGACCTAATGCAGGACTACACATTGCAGACGGAGCGGGAAAATATCTGGGGATATTTTCCTGGCTGTAGGCACCTATCAGACAGATGAACCGGAGGGGAAGGTTACATGTTTGCAGTGTTAGAGGCATCTGACAGCTACATGGAGGGCACCAATGGATTTGTCTCGTTTTTCTGAACGTTTTTCATATATAAAACATTTCCAGTGGAGTTATGGTTGAATTTATATTAATTTACAAAGTTTTAGCAATATTATGAAATTATTTTAATTTCTAAATTTGAAAAATAGTAAATCAAAAATGCTATGTGCACCCAGTTTTTTACCCAACTGACCAGCACAAAGGCTGGCCAGTGGGCCCATTGACTGGGTCAAAGGTCCAGTCAGTAAAGGCTGACATGTGGTCCATCCTACTGACTCAGCAACAGACTGGACCCACCATATCCATTTAAACAGTGGGTCAGACCCACCTGTTAGTGTCACATGGGCTAAACAGTGTTCTAGTTAATTGAACTATGTTAGTTAGGGGTGGGCCCCGGGTGTCAGCGTCTGTTAGTTTATTTAAAATAGTAATTAGTTTAACTCAGAGGTTGATTAGCATGCAGGCCCGCATGTTAGCGGCTGCCGGCGTTTAGCCACCGGGGACCATCCAGCGTGGCGGTGGGCTTCGGAAATGGCCGTCCGACCACGGATCAAAGCGCGGAGCGGCGCGTTTGAAAGCCCACTCGACCCCGCATGCGTTGGTGGCACGGGTGGGGCTCGGGGAGGCCTAGAACGACGGCGGCGACCAGCGAGGGCAGCGGCCGGATCATGGCCTCTACGGCTACGATGCCACGGGCACGCATTCCACCAAACAAGCGTGCAAGCAGCACCTACGAAGCACTCCTAGCGCTACGACGTGCTCGCATGAGCCCGAGGGGCACTAGAGGGCGGTAGGGAGCTCAACCCTGGCTGCAGAACTCCGGCCATGGCAGCGGCAGAACGGGGCTTGGGCGCGAGGGAAAAAGAGAGTGGAATTGAGGTGGTGCTTACGGCGGTACAGTAGGGATAGGCAGCAGGCTCGGGGAAGCTCCGTTGGTGGAGAATCGACGCTGTGGTTGCCGGAGCTCGAGGAGGAAGGAGAGGGCGAGGGCGATGGCAGGAGCACTCGCCAGCTCCGATCCAAAGGCGAGGAAGAAGAGGCGCTCGCCTGCGTAGATCCTGGACACCCTGGTTCGCCGAGGGGGGGCCGGTGGCCGCGTCGGTTAGGAAGGGGCCGCCATGGCAGCGCTCGGCCGAGGACGAAAGCGAGGGAGCGATGCGAGAGGCAGCAAATGGGGGAAGGTTAGGGTTAGCAGGGGAGACGCCAGGGTCTTGCAGGCGTCTGCGGAGCAGCAGCCACGCGCTGTTTGTGCATGTCTGAGGGGGGGCCAGGGCGCGCGCGCGCGCGTGGTGGTCCACAGCGAGGAGAGAGGGTGGCAGGAGGTGGGAGAAGGAGCTAGCTGGGCTGGGCCGGCACTGTGGACTTAAGTTCGGTGTCCCGGGGCCCTTTTCCCTTTCTTTTTCTTTTTTGCTTTTCTGTTTCTTTTTAAACAGCCAGCATCTGCATTTATTTAAGCCACCAAAACACTTTGTAAAAATGTGAATCTTGGCCAGTTAAATATGTTGCAATATTTTTCACTACCATAAATTGTTTGGGCTCCAAAGGATTCCATTCGAATTTTCCACAAGTGAAAAACCATTTGAAATGCTTCTTTTTGCACTGAATAAATTGATATAGTCCATATTTGCTTTGAGGTGATGTTGTTTTCCTTAACAAATATTAGTTAGGGAATAATTGCTAAATGTTGGACTATTTTGCAACCACTTTTGTGCAACTTTATTTTCCACTTGCAAATTTAATTCAAATGAAAGGTGGAGTTTGAAATGAGATATGATTTCAAAAGTGATCATGCATTGCAAACCACAGTAGCTTAGCATAATGATGAGGATCACTGTAGCTCATTACACATGGGTTGTTACAATTCTCCTCCTCTAAAAGAAATTCTCATCCCGAGAATTCAGGCGGTAGAAGGAAGAAGATCGGGGTATTCCTCGCGAATACGATCCTCTCGTTCCAAAGTGGTTTCATCTTCAGTGTGATTCGACCACTGCACTTTAAGGTACTTGATTGCCTTCTGGCGGGTTTGACGTTCAGCTTGATCAAGAATGCGGATCGGATACTCCTTATAAGAGAGATCATCCTGCAATTCAAGCATCTCATGATCCACTGCACGGTGCGGGTCCTTGAAGCAATGGCGAAGTTTCGATACATGAAAGACATCGTGGATTTGAGAGAACTGCGGTGGCAATTCCAATTTATATGCACCTCTCCATGTCTGGCTAGAATGCGGAAGGGACCAATGTAGCGAGGAGCTAACTTGCCCTTGATTCCGAAGCGATGAGTGCCCTTCATAGGGGTGACACGCAGATAAGCTTGTTCACTAGGTTGATAGATCGAACCCCAATGTTTACGATCATAATTTCTCTTCTGACGGGACTGAGCCGCTTTGAGATTTTCCCGGAAAATACGGACTTACTCTTCAGCTTGTTGGATAATATCCGGACCAATGAGCGGCCGTTCCCCAGTTTCTGACCAATTCATAGGGGTTCGGCACTTACGTCCATACAATACCTCGAAGGGTGCCATCTTCAAACTAGCTTGATAGCTGTTGTTGTATGAGAATTCAGCATACGGGAGAGATTCTTCCCACTTCTTGCCAAATGAGATGATAGAAGCACGCAGCATATCTTCAAGCACTTGATTAAGTCGTTCAACTTGACCTTGAGACTATGGGTGATAAGCTGTGCTCCAGGTTATACGAGTTCCCATAGCTTTCTGGAAACTTTCCCAGAACCTTGTGGTGAAGAGGCTGCCACGATCTGAACTGATCTCCTTCGGAATACCATGAAGTATCACAATTATGGAGAAATACAAGTCTGCTAATTGACTAGCAGTGATTCTCTCCTTAACTTGCAGAAAGTGTGCAACCTTGGAGAGTTGATCAACGACGACAAGAATGGCATCGTGACCCTTTTGAGAGCGGGGAAGGCCAGTAATGAGATCCATTTGAACCTTGTCCCATTTCCATACCGGGATAGGAAGTGGTTGTAAGATCCCAGCAGGCATTTGATGCTCTGCCTTGACGCAACGGCAAATGTCACATTCAGCAACATAGCGGGCAATGTCTTGGTTCATATTAGACTACCACTACCTCTGACGAAGGTCTTGATACATCTTGGTGCTACCCGGATGAATAGACAGCGGTGAATCTTGTGCCCCTTTCATAACTTTGTCCGTCATAAGTTCGAATCGGGGTACCACAAGGCGGTCTTTGAAGTACAAAGTTCCATCTTCAGCAAGCGAGAAATCTCTGGAGTTTTCAAGGGCAAGACCCCTTTTCATCTGATCAACTTCAGCATCTTTGGCTTGCGCAGATTTAATAGCTTTCACAAGAGTTGGTTCCAAGACAAGGGTATTGAGAGAACCCTATGGAACAAGGTGAAGGTTCAACTTGCGGAGTTCTTCATGAAGAAGTGGTTGAGCTCGCTGAACCATGAGGTTGTTGTAGTAAGATTTACAACTCAAGGCATCGGCCATCACATTAGCCTTGCCAGGGGTATATGAAATACCGCAATAATAGTCCGTAATTGCTTCCATCCATCTCTGTTGACGAAGATTCAAATCCGGCTGAGTAAACAGATACTTCAGGCTCTAATGGTTAGTGTAGATCTCACACCGATTACCGAGAAGGTAATGTCCCCATAACTTCAATGCATAGATAACTACAGCAAGTTTCAGATCATGAACTGGGTAGTTCTCTTCATGAGGACGCAATTGTCGTGAGGCATAAGCAACCACTTTGCGCTCTTGCATTAGGACACAGCCTAATCCTTGACGAGACGCGTTGCAATAGATGACGAATTCCTTGCAAGAATCCAGAGGAGCAAGCACTAGCACAGATGTCAGCTTGTCCTTGAGTGTTTCGAAACTTTCCTGACATTTGTCTGTCCATTCAAACTTAACGCCCTTGTGAAGCAGATTGGTCAGGGGCCTGGCAATCTTGGAAAAATTCTCGACAAATCAACAGCAATAGTTGGCGCGTCCGAGAAAACTTCTTACTTTCTTGACATTCTTCGGGGGAGTCCAGTCAAGAATGGCCTGAACTCTTTCTGGGTGGAAAGCAATCCCATCCATGGAAATCACATGACCAAGGTAGGTTACTTCTGATAACCAGAATTCACACTTGGAGTATTTGGCATATAGCTGATGTTCTCAAAGCCTTTCCAGTACAAGCCGAAGATGTTCAGCATGTTCTTCTTTATTCTAGGAATAGACCTGGATATCATCCAGATAAACCACGATGAACTTGTCAAGGTAATCCATGAACATTTAGTTCATCAGGCGGGAGAACATTGCTGGAGTGTTAGTTAAACCAAAGGACATGACGGTCTACTCGTATGAACCATAGCGAGTAACGAAAGCGGTTTTGGCAATATCCTCTTCGTGGACTCGGATTTGATAGTAACCCAACCTCAAGTCGAGTTTAGAGAAAACAGAGGATCCAGCAAGTTGATCATACAGATCATTGATCCGAGGAAGCGGATACTTGTTCTTAATCATTGCCTGGTTAATGGGCCGGTAATCTTGGACCAGCCGATTCGCACCATCTTTCTTCTTGACAAAGAGAGAAGGGGCTCCCCAAGCAGAGGAACTTGGATGAATGAAACCCTTGTGAAGTGACCTGTCAATTTCCTCCTTAAGTTCAAGGAGTTCATGCAGTGGCATCTTGTAGGGTCGCTTGGCAATAGGAGTAGTGCCTAGTACTAAGTCGATAACAAATTCGACAGCTCTAGCTGGGGGTACTCCAGGAAGTTCTTTCAGGAAGACATCTTGAAGTCATGAACGACTGGAATGTTTTTTATTCCCTCAAGAGGAGAAGCGTTCAACGCGTTCAAGGGATAAACCTGGGCCTCAGCATTATCGACAATTCAAGCAGAGTAGTTTACTATCTCGTCCGAAGGATGCTGAAGTTTAATGGTTTTAGTGGTGCAATCGATTGAAGGAGTATGCGCATTCAACCAATCCATTCCCAGAATGACATCAATGTTGGAAGATTTAAGGGTGATGAGCGAGGCAAGAAATTCTAGACCTCCGATGTTAATGGCAACATTATGGCTTATCAGGGAAACATGGCAACGGGAGTAGTGCCTAGTACTAAGTCGATAACAAATTTGACAGCTCTAGCCGGGGGTACTCCAGGAAGTTCTTTCAGGAAGACATCTTGGAAGTCATGAACGACTGGAATGTTTTTTATTCCCTCAAGAGGAGAAGCGTTCAACGCGTTCAAGGGATAAACCTGGGCCTCAGCATTATCGGCAATTCAAGCAGAGTAGTTTACTATCTCGTCCGAAGGATGGTGAGGTTTAATGGTTTTAGTGGCGCAATCGATTGAAGGAGTATGTGCATTCAACCAATCCATTCCCAGAATGACATCAATGTTGGAAGATTTAAGGGTGATGAGCGAGGCAAGAAATTCTAGACCTCCAATGTCAATGGCAACATTATGGCTTATCAGGGAAACATGGCAACGGGAACCCAGGGTTTGAACAAGTAATGGGGAATGCATTTCTTCTCGTGGAATACCATGCATGGATGCAAACTCTTCCAAAATGAAAGAATGCGATGCTCCTGAATCAAACAAAACAGAAGCAGGTACTGAGTTAACAAGAAGAGTACCCATCACAGTCGTGGGTTGGACTTGAGCTTCGTTCAGATCGACATGGTAAGCTTGACCACGACCATAAGGCCTAGCATTGTTGTTGCGAGGCTGACTGTCACCACGGGCATTACCACGGCCAGTTGATTCTGATTCTGTGAGCAGTCTCTAGCACGGTGACCTAGATGGCCACACTTGAAGCAGAGCTAATCATTGCGATGGGGAGCAGGAGCTTGAGGTGGTGCAGCTTGAAGTCTTGGCTGCCTTTGAGGTGGAGGAGGCAGGCGAGGTGCAGCATCAGACGGCCTTGGTGCAGGGGCACTTGGGCGGTACACGCTGTTAGGAATCCAGATCCAACACTTCTGGGGAGATGCGCTTGAAGATTAGCCAATGTCCCGGGTGCGCTTAGTAGCATCCTTGAGTTCCTTCAGGTCAGTCTCAACCTGGATAGCCTTGTTCACCAAGGTGGCGAAGTCAGCAAACTCTTGGACAAGGAGTGCATACTTGATTTCAGGGTTGAGCCCTTCACGGAATTTCTCCTGTCTGCAGGCATCGGTTGCAATGTCTTCTTCAGCATAATGGGAGAACTCAAGAAATTCCCGCTAGTACACAACCACTGTCTTACTTCCCTGGTTGAGATTGCAGAACTCATGTTTCTTCTAGTCCATGATTGCTTGAGGGAAATAGAGGGCGCGGAAAGCAGTCTGGAACTCCAGCCATGTAATGATGGCTCCAGCATGGAGGGTGCGTCAGTGACTGTCCCACCATTGGGCTGCAGGGCCCTTCAGAAAGTAGGAGGCGAAGGTAACATAACTGGCAGGGGCAACACTAGCCGACTCCATCTCGTATGTCATGTCACGGAGCCAGTCATCTGGGTCAAGCGGCTGAACTGAGTTGCGAAAGACAGTCGGGTTGAGGCGCATGAAGTCTTGCAGAATTATTGTGGTTGGCTGCTAGTTCAGATTCGGACACGGAAACTGATCCGTAATCCCTTGCATGAATTGACAGTTCAGTTCGAACTGTTGTATCATCCAAGCCATATAGTCGGGCGGCGGTGGATTGTTGGCACCACAGCCACGACCTCCACGACCTGCTAGTCTAACCATCCTGCTAAAATTGACAGGGGGTAGTTTAGCAACGAGTATTGCAGGTGTATGGAATCATTCATGAAGTACACACACAACAAAGGAAGTGCAACAGATACATCATAAATAGTCAACATGACATACAGACCCATACATAGATTCGGTTACAAGCCAGCGGTACAAGTTTAGAAAAGAAAAGTTAGACACACTAGGCGGCACGCAGGCACGAGGTGGAGGTATACAACAACTAGACGTAGCAATAGCTACATCAACGTCGGAGAAAACTACTGTAACCAGGGAGCTGCAAGTGACGACGCAGGTTACCCTCAATGGAGGGATCCTGCATTTCGTTCCGAATCTGGTGCAGAACCTGGTCCCAAACTGGAAGAAGAGGACCGTGTGGAGGGATACGACCTCCAACAGCACGCCACTGAAGACCTGGTGGCATCTCCGTTTGGCGCGGGTAAAGAATTTGTTTTCGGTGCATCCGTGCACTGACTACTGGCAGCAACTGTCTCAGAGCATCGTAAAGACGAGTACGAGTGGCGTACAACTCGACAGTAAGAGCTCGGGCAGTGCGATCAAGAGCTTCAGTGTACTGAACCATAACCTGTGGGTCGTAACGACGTGGCACGTAAGGTGTACATACAGCAGTGTAAGAACCACTCTCCTCAGTAGCAGGGGTGTACGGGATGTATCTGAACCCAGTCTCCTTCAAGCGGGTATGCTCTCCACGAAGACGGATGATAGAAACATAGGCAGCATCATGGACAGCCACGTCAACAGTCACTCCAACACCGCGGAAGGTGTGTAGCTCTCTGATGGACATGTTCTACCAATCATAGATACTCATCACAACATGGTATTGCTCCTGGTTGAACTCACCATAATCCACGTAAACAGTGTACTCAGGGTACCAGCAATATCTCAGCTTGATCAAGAGATCGACCAGAATAGCAGGGAACCCAGCCATATCATGGGCCCAAGTCTGGAGTACAACCTGTCTAGTGGGACGCATCTGAAACAAGGAAGTGTAAGACATCAAACGACAGTGTGAGAAGCATATGATACATTTGAAAGGAACAGTTGTAGATAATCCAGCTCTCCGGGTGAATGTGAACACGAGAACCTAATGTTAGAGTTAGCAAAACTTTTAACCCGAATAGAAGAGAGATCAGAGTCCCAGAGTAAAGGAGAGGAATAAAAGATCCTAAACCCATCGATTGGCGACGTGGGCCCGTAAGTTACACAGCCATGTTAGTTAAACAGTTTTGGAAAGACTAGACTCGAATTCGGCCAAGGAGTTGGAAAGGGGGCTACCTACTGGCAGTCGGCCCTGATACCAACTTGTGACGCCCCTTCCTCGACCGTGCACTAATCATACACGCAAATATACAAGATCAAGATCAGAGACTCACGGGAAGATATCACAACACAACGCTAGACACAAATAAAAGTCATACCAGCTTTATATTACAAGCCAGGGGCCACGAGGGCTCGAATACAAAAGCAAGTCTGCCTTAAGAAGGCAGAGCAAAACAACAACACTAGATCGAAAAGGCATAGGCCTCCTGCCTGGGAGCCTCCGAAACTACTCCTGGTCGTCGGCCTCCACGTAGTAGTAGGCTGCACCGGTGGGGTAGTAGTAGTCGTCGACGGGGTCGGCTGTCTCCTGGGCTCCGTCATCTAATCGCATCAATCAGGTAGAGGGTAAAAGAAGTAGCAAAGCAACCGTGAGTACTCATCCAAAGTACTCGCAAGACATACATCTGAACTATTCTATTTATGCATCATTATCAAATGAAGGGGCTGTATCTATGGACTAGACTGCAGAATGCCAGAAGAGGGGAAAGGCCTAGCCTATCGAAGACTAGCATCTTGCAGCATTAGAAGAGTGCAGATTAGCATATAAAGCAATAATTAAGGTGTAGTATTGCCCAAATATCCTTACTTGACTTCCTGCGAGAAAGCGATCCCGGGGCCAACATATTATTATGCAACACCATTATCCAGTTTTAGTTGTAATAGATCAGGATACAACTCTGAGCGTCCGTTACAGTGGACACGGCTATTCGAATAGATTAACTTCCCTGTAGGGGCGCACAAACTTACCCAACACGCTCGATTAACTCCGGCCGGACACACTTTTATTGGGTCATGCCCGGCCTCGGCTGATCGACACACCGTAGCCCTACCTAGGCTCAACAGAGAGATCTGGATGCCGGTTTAAATCCTAAGTGCTTAGGTGTCTGGGCCCATCGCCCTTTGCACTCCTACATGTTGCGCGACTGGCCGGGGACCAGACCCACCCCCTTAATACAAGCGCGGGCGATTACCGTCCACCCCAACATGCAACCCGCATCTCTGAACTGCGACATCTGAAGAGCTTTTGAAAGAACATACGATGCCGAGTGCCCACTTTTATTCCCGCATGGTGGTCAGTGCGAAAAGGCCAGAGGCGTACTCAGATTATATATACAAACCCATTAGTATGTTGGGAGCTCGCGGCAACGATCAGTGCTCCTGTCGCCCCATCTCGAGGACTTGCGGCAAGGGCCAAGCCCATCCCTCTCCTGGAGTGGTCTCTGCCTGCCGGCAGCGCCTCGTAATTATCTTGCGGGTACCCTCCAGGCCGACCCGACTTCGCAAGAGACTGTCGGGAACTCAGGTCCACCTCAACCGGGGTGGTACCGCCTGTCCCTCCAGTCCCACAGTAACAGTAAATGGGGAACAGTGAAAAGTAACATTGTGTCCTTAACATCAAGGGGAAAACCCGAGGAATCACCATCGATAGATTCCCACCTGAGGTGTTGCACGACAGAGTCGTCACCAGGAGTGGTGAAGGAGGAATCACCCTCGAGATCCATGACCGATTAGCTATGCTACAGAGGTATCATAAGGAGTGAGGTATGAGGTATCACCCTCGGCACTCGATAGTGGGGCAACAGGGATAAGGATGAGGGGTCACTGATGGAGCACTAACCAACCTATACAAAGTAGTTAGGATGACAGGTAAAGTAACAACAGTAGATACAAAGATAGGCTATGCATCAGAATAGGAGCTATTTGAACAATATTAGCAAAATCTAATGCAAGCACGGGAGAGAAGCAATAGGCGATATAGGAATGATCAAGGGGGGTCTGTTGCATGGAAGCTCTGCTGAGAGGTGCTGGACTTCAGGGGCGTAGTCGTACTAGGGAGCAGCGTCAGTCTCAGAGTCTACCGGAGAGAAGAGGGGGAAGAAACAATAAATACAGAGCAAACAAAAGCAGCACAATGCATGACATGGCGGTATGCTATGCTAGGGGTGACCTAATGCAGTACTACATGTTGCAGACGGAGCGGGAAAATATCTGGGGATATTTTCCCGGCTTTAGGCACCTATCAGACAGATGAACCAAAGGGGAAGGATCCATGTTTGCAGTTTTAGAGGCATTTTATAGCTACATGGAGGGCACCAATGGATTCGTGTCGTTTTTCTGAACGTTTTCCATATATAAAACATTTGCAACGGTGTTACGGTTGGATTTATATTAATTTACAAAGTTTTAGCAATATTCTGAATTTTTTTTAATTACTAAATTCCAAAAATAGTAAATCGAAAATGCTATGTGCACCCAGTTTTGTACCCAACTGACCAGCAGAGAGGCTGGCCAGTGGGCCCATTGACTGGGTCAAAGGTCCAGTCAGTAGAGGCTGTCATGTGGGCTAGCCTGCTAACTCAGCAGCTGACTGGACCGGCCCAATCCATTTAAACAGTGGGCCGGACCCACCTATCAGCATCACATGGGCTAAATAGAGTTTTATTTAATTAAACTGCATTAGTTAGGGGTGGACCCCGTGTGTCAGTGGCTGTTAGTTTAGTTAATATAGTAATTAGTTTAACCCGGAGGATAATTAGCATGCGGGGCCCACCTGTCAGCCACATAGAGGTGGGGTTAGCGGCTGCCGGTGTCGAACACGTCAGCCGGTCAGCGTTTAGCCGTCGGCGACCATCCAGCGTGGTGGTAGGCTTCAGAAATGGTCACGGATCGAAGCGCTGAGCGGCGCATTCGAAAGCCCACTCGACCCCGCACGTGTTGGTGGCATGGGTAGGGCTCGGGGAGGCCTAGAATGATAGCAGCGACCAGCAAGGGCGGCGGCCGGAGCACGGCCTCTACCGCTATGATGCCACGGGCACACATTCGGCCAAACAATCGCGCAAGCAGCACCTACGTAGCACAACTAGCGCGGCGGCGTGCTCGCACAAGCCCGAGGGGCACTAGGGGGACGGCAGGGAGCTCAACCGCGGTGGCGAAACTCCGGCCATGGCAGTGGCAGAACGGGGCTCAGGCACGAGGGAAAAAGAGAGGGGAACTGGAGTGGTGCTTACGGCGGTGCGGTAGGGATAGGCAGCGTGCTCGGGGAAGCTCCGGTGGTGCCGAATCGACGCAGTGGTTGCCGAAGCTCGAGGACGAAGGAGAGGGCGAGGGCAACGGCAGGAGCGCTCACCGGCTCTGATCGAAAGGCAAGGAAGAAGAGGCACTCGCCCGCGCAGCTCCTGGACACCCTGGTTCACCGAGAGAGGGCCGGTGGCCGTGTCTGTTAGGAAGGGCGGTCATGGCAGTGCTTGTCCGAGGATGACAGCGAGGGAGTGATGCGAGACGGAGCGAATGGGGCAAGGTTAGGGTTAGCAGGGGAGGCGCCGGGGTCTTGCAGGCGTCCGCGGAGTAGCAGCCGCACGCTGCCATGCGTGTGTGAGGGGCGGGCCAGGGCGCGCGTACTCGAAGTGGTCGACAGCGAGGAGAGAGGGTGGCAGGAGGTGGGAGAAGGAGCTGGCTGGGCTGGGCTGGCACTGTGGACTTATGTCCGGTGCCCCGGGGCCCTTTTTCCTTTCTTTTTCTTTTTGCTTTTCTGTTTCTTTTTAAACAGCCAGCATCTGCATTTATTTAGGCCACCAAAACTCTTTGTATAAATGTGAATCTTGGCCAGTTAAATATGTTGCAATATTTGTCACTGCCATAAAAAGTTTGGTCCCCAAAGGATTCCATTTGAATTTTCCACAAGTGAAAAGGCATTTAAAATACTTCTTTTTTGCACTGAATAATTTGATGTAGTCCATATTTGCTTTGAGGTGATGTTGTTTTCCTTAACAGATATTAGTTAGGGAATATTTGCTAAATGATGAACTATTTTGCAACCACTTTTGTGCAACTTTATTTTCCACTTGCAAATTTAATTCAAATCAAAGGTGGAGTTTGAAATGAGATATGATTTCAAAAGTGATCATGCATTGCAAACCATAGTAGCTTAGCATAATGATGAGGATCACTGTAGATCATTACATAGGGGATGTTACAATGAAAAGGATAGCAAAGCAATGGTGAGTACTCATCCAAAGTACTCGCAAGACTTACATTAGAACTATGCTAGATATGCATCGGTATCAAAGGAATGGGGCTATATCTTTGGACTAAACTACAGAAATGCAAGAATTAGGGGGAGAGGCTCAACTTAACAAAGACTACCATCATCTTGCAGCAATAGAAGAGAGGAGTGCATTTGATACCAACTTGTACTTATTTATATAGGAGCATCATACCTTGAGATCCTCCGTCGACTCCCTGCTAGAAGTGATCGCCTGGTATTCCTATCTATTATCTTGGTGTCTTTTATCAAGTATCCAGTTAAAGTAGTAAGACGTCGGAATACGTCTCCAAGCCGTCCTGTTACCGTGGACACGGCTATTGGAATAGTTTGTCTTCCCTGCAGGGGTGCACCACATAGCCCAATACGCTCGATTACCTCTGGCCGGGCATACTTTTCTGGGTAATGCCTGGCCTCGAATGACCGACACGCCGAAGTCCTACCTAAGCCCTTGAGAGAGGTCATCATACCGGTCTACAACCTAAGCGCGAAGGGATATTCGGCCGATCACCCCAACCACTCCTGCACGTAGCAAGACTGGTCGGGGACCAAGCCCACCTCTGTATACACACTAAGTAGTACTATGCTCACCCCAACAATCAACCCACCTATCTAAACTGTGACATCTGACAGAGCTTTCGGGAGGAACTGACGATGCTGAGGGCCCCATAAACCATTATCCCGCGCAGCGGTTAGTGTGTATATGCCAATGGCAGTCTCAGATCAAATACCCAATCTCGTTAAGCGTGTTATTATTATATAACCACGAACACCGACCAGGGCCAGGCCCACCTCTCTCCTAGATGGTCTCCACCTGCCCTATCATTCCGCCATAGTGAAACACTCGTGGGTGCTCTCTCAGCCGACCCAACTTTAACATATCATGTATAGTGTATGTTATAAAATATATCTGTGATCATCGCCTAGAGGGGATCACAGCCTGATAGTATAGCATGGTAAATAGGCAAGAGTGTAGGGCCACTGATGGGACTCTAGCATACCTATACTAAGCATAATAGGATAGCCGGTAAAATATCAACAGTGGTAGTAACATCAAGCTATGCATCAGAATAGGATCTACAGATAAAACAACAACTTTATCAATACTCTAATGCAAGAATTAGAGGGAAAGAATGGGCAATATCGGAATGGTCAAGGGGGGGTTGCTTGCCTGGAAACTCTGCTGAGAAGGATGGGTCGTCAGTGACGTAGTCATACTCGGGGTCAACGACAGTCTCGAGCTCTACCGAAAAGAAGTAAGGAAGGGGAAACAAATAAACAATAGTGCAAACAATGCAACACAGAGGCATGGCATGGCAAAATGTGATGATGATTTACGCTAATGCATTGCTAAGTATTTTATTAGAAGAGGGAAAATATTTGTCAATATTTTCCCTGCTCCATTCACTATTCATTCAACTGGTCTGGCAGCAAATGTTCAATGTTCATTATGTTAGAGGGGGTTGTCATGCATGCAAATGACATATTCGGATTCGTTATATTTTTCAGATCATTTTTCGTATATGAATTATTCTCATCCGAGTTACGGTTTATTTTCTATGATATTCCAATTTTTAAATGATTTTTTGGATTTTTTGGAATTAATTTAATTGGAATTTATTTAAATGGAAATTGCTAGGTGCACACAGAAAGTGTACACAGCAGGGTACTTTAGAGGCTGACAGGTGGGGCCAGTTGACCTGGTCAACTGCCTAGTCAGCAGCCCAGTCAGCCGTCAAACCTAACTAGTGGGTCCCACTGGTCAGCGACTGTTTGTTTTAAACGTGTTTTAATTAACCTAATTAGCTTAATTAAGACAGTGGGGCCCAATGTCAGTGACGGTGATAATTAATAGGTTTATTTAGTTAAATTTAAACGCTATAGTAGCTAGCCCCCACATGTCATCGGGCCATTAGCCTCTGCATTAGCGGTTAATCATGCGGGGTCCACCTGTCGGTGACCCAGAGGGGGTGACGCACCGGCGGCATGGCTCCGGTGATCAAATATGTAGCGGCGCAGCTCGGGGATCGTCGAAATGCCCTGTGGTTGACCAAACGGGCGCGGCCGATCGGGATCGAACGCGGGTAGTGCCGCGCGTCAAATGGCGGTGGTGGCAGCAGCTGGAGTGGCCTAAAACAACAGCGGCGATGACTTGTAGCCACGATCGGAGTTGGGTTTGCTCGGATTCGAGCTTACAGAGCACGAGGGAAGGAGCTAGCAGATGTGTTGGCCTCCTGGGAGCTCCAGGAGCTCGAGACTCGGCTCGGGTGTGAGCTCTGCGAGCTGTTGCCATGGCGCCGACTCAAGCGGCGGCAGCGAGCTTCGGCCATGGTGTTAACGGCAGCTAGAGAGCGAGCATGGTAGCGCAAGGAGAGGGGAAATGGAGAGGAGCTCACTGTGAGGTCGATGAGCAGGTCAGTGCGCTCGAGAGAGGCTCGAGGGCGATGAATCAAAGCGGCGACGACCGGTGGCCGAAGCTTGAGGATGAGGTCGCCGCGCTTGTTGTAGAGGAGCCTGGGTCGAATGGAGGGCAGCAGTCGATGAAGCGGACAACGGCGGAGCGGCTGGACAAGATCTCAGGCGTCGAGGTCAACGGTGGCTGCGTGGATGAGCTCAGCCATGGCGACGCAGGTTCGGCCGAGGGTTGCGGGTAGGAAAGCGGTGCGAGGTTGAAGAGTGAGGGTTAGGGTTCATGTCCAACGCGTCAGGGAGGGTTTTAACAAGCGAGGGGGGTCGACGGATGGCCGGCGCATGGCGATCCAAGCCCTGGATGCTCGCGCTAGGTGAGTAGGAGGAGGAAGACGATGGGGAATTGGGCTGGGCCGGCACTATGCACTTGCGGCCTAGCAGTGCAGTGCATTTCTGTTCTCTTCCTTTTCTTTTTGTGCTTCCTATTTTCTTCTCTATTTTCAATTTCTTTTTCTTACCAAATGAATTTAGTTACATATCAAACTTGGCACGTAAATAGTACGCAATATTGTGAAATAGCACACAAAGTTTGGGGCCATTTTGAAATGTTTAAATACTTGTTTTATTTTTTAATTAGCCCAATTCAGTGCTGCTTGTCCTGTTTAAATGTGGTTAGGGGCAAATTGAGAATTTTGGTGATGTTGTTTTCCTTAACATAATTATTGCAACATTACCAACAATTTTGATTCATTGTTTGAAGATAAAAAATTTGACTTGCAATTCAAATTTGAATTTGACTTTGAGTTTTGATTAAGTGGCAATTAAGCTTAGCAAAACATGATGACATGGCATCATTAGGGTGGAATCACTGTAGCTTAATTACAGGTGTGTTACAATGGGCCAGAAGGCTGCCGGGGCCCATGCGCCCCAGCCCTAGGGTGCATATAGGGGGCGTGTGGGGCCCACAAGCATCACCTCCATGGCTTCTTGGTGCCCCCTGCCTTTATATTTCCCAAAAACCCTCATCAGCTATATCGTGCATTTTTTCTCCGCCGCCGGGACGCGATGCGAGGAGATCCAATCTGGGGTCCTTTTTCAGTACTATGGCGGAGGAGGAAATTATCACCAGCCTCATCTTCATCGACCTTGTTGGTCCCATGATGATGCATGAGTAGTCCTTCTATGAACATTAGCTATGTAGCATCCTCTCTCCCGTTCATCAATACAAAAGGTCACATGGGCTGCCTAACATGATTGTGATCCATCTGATGTAATTTTTCAGTATCTTGATGCGATGGGATGAATTGCTGAATTATGATCAGATTATATATGGATTATACTTTGATGTGTTTGCATGATATATAGATGTATATGCTCTCCGATCTAGTAGTTTAATCATTGGCCAGTTTAGATGAAAGATCTGCAAGAGGGAGTGGTGTACATTAGTTGGAGTTGATCTCAGTGAGTGATTATTTTTTGTAACAGTAAGCATACAAAGCTCATAGATGTGTCCTCACCACTAAGGATTAAAAGATAATCGATCTCATGCCCATCAATGGATGTAGGTGTAGGGAGAAGAGCTTGTCAACGGTATGTCAAAGTCCTTAATACAATACTTTGTTTTATTTACTTAGTACTGAAGATGCAGAGGGATCACGATTAGAGGGTGGAATATTAGTTGTAGATGCTTGCTGGATAGTGGTCTATGGATATAAAGACTTACTGCCTATATGTTATCATGACATGTATGATCAATCATAAGGAATTTTTTACAATTTCATTAATACCATGCCTATGCTTATATTCATGCAATGTTGATCTTGGAGAGATGCTACTAGTGAACTTATGAACCCCGGTCCAATTTTCTTCGTAAAAACAACCGCAACTTTACTTTTACTTGCACTTTCATTTTCTGCAATTAATTATTTCAAAAATACAAAAAATACTTCCATCCAACAAATACGCTCATAGCTTGTTGCAACTAGCAAAGCTAGTGACATTCACAACCTCACTATACTTGTTGTGGACACAAGGCAAGTTTCTTAGTTGTGTGCATGACTGATCATTGGCCTTCGCTTGGTGATTCACGGATTGATATCCGTGGTTTCTTCCCTGAGGTAAAGCTTACCGCTCATTACCAACCCTTTGCACTTCAGGGCCCAATAATATATTCTCGTAGCAGCAAGATGCTTACAATGTTTAAAGCACACTAGCACCGGCTTGCCTAAATTTTTCTTACTATGTTCAAGAAAACGGAGGAAGAAATCAGATCAGAAGCTAAGTTAAATGGTAGAAGAAGAAAATTGAACTAAACTAGCATCAAGAAAATTGACACATATTCAAGGCTGTAAGTATAAAAAAACATTTGCAAATATTCATGGCTGCTAGCATGCATAATTGGCAGCAAAAGGATCGAGTGGGAACCACAAGATAGCATGTGTTCAAAATTGCAAATAAGTTTATGTTTTGCTCTTATCAATAGAACTAGTTCCCTTTCTACAAAATCTAAGTGCTACCTGATGTCTGCTATATATAAAAAATGGTAGCAAAAGGATCAAGTGTCCACCAGAAGATCATTCAAATATAATCCATCATTAGCAATCACTACACCAATGTAATGATGTAATCATTTGCGCAATAAGTCTACCTGACAATTACACATCCCCAACAGTGCAATCCAGAAAGGAACAATGCATTTGAAACTTGAACAAAGTTTGCAATTTGATAAAACAAAAAAGTAGGAACAACAATTTCTCAAAGAAATCTAATGAATACATGGCATCATTGATCAGCTCTAACCCTAATTCTTGACATGCTAGTAATCAAAAACAATAACCCTTCAAACTAATATATATTGGGACTATGCATAACCCGTATCATTGAACAGAGGTAGAATTGAACGTCGGGAAACAAATGCATGGACCCAAATAGCACATAAACACATATAGATTGGGGGAGAAGGAACTTACCGGTGGAGAAAGGTACATCGAGCAAGGGGGCTGGATGGATGAGGAGGGTGGCTCGATTATCTTAAGTTGAGGCCGTGGATCCGAGCTCAACCGGTGAGGCAGGCTCGGAGCAAGGGGGTGTTGGAGATATGCCCTAGAGGCAATAATAAGTTGGTTATTATCATATTTCCTTGTTCATGATAAATGTTTATTATTCATGCTAGAATTGTATTGACCGAAAACATAAACACATGTGTGGATATATAGACAAACACCGATTGTCCCTACTAAAGCCTCTACTAGACTAGGCGTTGATAAGTAAAAGATGGTTAAGTTTTCCTAAACCATAGCATGAGCTGTCTTTGATAACGGGATCCATCATTAGGAGAATGTGTGATGGACAGACCTTACCGTAAGCTAACATATGATCGTGTCACTAAGTGGGTCACATGAGACATGCCATCGAAATCAGGAGGAATATTTGTGTGCTATCAAAGCACTTCATTACTGGGTGATCAAAAGGTGGGCTCTACAGGTATGTCTGAAAAGTATTTGTTGGGTGCAAGGATCGAAACTGGATTTGTCATCCTGGAGTGGAGGAGAGAGATATTCTCTAGGGCCCTCTCGGTAATGTGCAAACATCACAAGAAGCCTGAAAGATGAGACAATGAGTTAGTCATGGGATCTTGTATTACAGGAACAAGTAAAGAGGATGCGGTAACGACGATGAACTGGTATTGAGAGTACGACGATCGAATCTCGTGCGAGTAAAATATCGCTGGACAAAGGGAATTGGATAACTGAATCCTTGACAGTCGTGTTCAACCGATAAGTCTTGTGGAATATGTAGAGTCAATATAGCATCCAAGTCCCAACTATTGGTTCATGACGGAGGAGGTGTCGTCGGTCATGTCTACATGTTCTCGAAAACGTAGGGTCGCACGCTTAATGTTCGATGAGCTTAGAGTAGTATGGAATAAATTGTGTGGTCACGAATGTTGTTCGCGTCTCAGATGAGATCTGAGATATCACGAGGGAGCTTCACGGATGGTTCGGAGGTAAAGATTTATGTAAGGAACGTCATTTCGGGGTCAAAAAAAAGTTTGGTTTTTTCGGTTATTGTACCGGAGGTTCTAGACTGTTAGGAGAGGTCCATGGTAGGGTCCAATTGCAAAACATCCGAATGGACCAAGGGGTGGGCGCAACAGACCTACATGGCCAGACGGCGCCATCCCAACTTGGTCCATGCACAGGGATTAGGGATAGGCCAAATCCTTGAAAAATAGGGGAAGACTTAGAGGCCAGAGTACTATCTTGGCTATACTGTTCATAGTACTATTCATGTTGCCATTCTCATCCTCTCCAAGTGTCTCCTTCTATATAAGTAGGAGGTTGCATGGGGCCCAGCAGCCCATACCATTCCCACGGCGGGCTGCATCCCCCTTCCCTCCATCTACTCATCGCGGTTTCGAGCTTGGCGAAAGCACTGCCGGACTCCACCACCACATAACCACCACGCGTCCGTGCTGGTTGTGATTCCCCACCCCACCATAGCCCCCCACTGTC
>JAAAXO010000423.1:0-35712 GCA_011799875.1 Thinopyrum elongatum
AGCCTAGCATGTTCAACATAGAGATGTTCACCATTGATGACTACCCCATCTCACGTGATGATCGGACATGGGTTAGTTGATTTGGATCACGTATCACTTAGATGACTTGAGGGATGTCTATTTAAGTGGGAGTTCTTAAGTAATTTGATTAATTGAACTTAATTTGTCATGAACTTAGTCCTGATAGTATTTGCATATCTATGTTGTAAATCAATGGCTCGTGCTACCGTTCCCCTGAATTTTAATGCATTCCTAGAGAAAGCTAAGTTGAAAGATGATGGTAGCAACTACACGGACTGGGTCCGTAACTTGAGGATTATCCTCATTGCTGCACAGAAGAATTATGTGCTTGATGCACCGCTAGGTGAAAGGCCTGCTGCAGGAGCAGATGCTGAGTTTTTGAATGTCTGGCAAGCTCGATCTGATGACTACTCGATAGTTCAGTGTGCCATGCTTTACGGCTTAGAACCGGGACTTCAAAGACGTTTTGAACGTCATGGAGCATATGAGATGTTCCAAGAGTTGAAGTTAATATTTCAAGCAAATGCCCGGGTTGAGAGATATGAAGTCTCCAACAAGTTATATAGCTACAAGATGCAGGAGAACAGTTCTGTCAGTGAACACATACTCAAAATGTCTGGGTATTATAATCACTTGACTCAGCTGGGAGTTGATCTTCCAGTTGATTGTGTCATTGACAGAGTTCTTCAATCACTGCCACCAAGCTACAAAGGCTTCATGATGAACTATAATATGCAAGGGATGAACAAAACAATTCCCGAGCTCTTCACAATGCTTAAGGCTGGGGAGGTAGAAAACAAGAAGGAGCATCAAGTGTTGATGGTTAACAAGACCACTAGTTTCAAGAAAAAGGGCAAGGGAAAGAAAGGGAACTTCAAGAAGAATGGCAAGCAAGTTGCCACTCCCGGGAAGAAACCCAAAGCTGGACCCAAGCCTGAAACTGAGTGCTTCTACTGCAAAGGGACTGGTCACTGGAAGCGGAATTGCCCCAAGTATTTGGCGGATAAGAAGGATGGCAAAGTGAACAAAGGTATATTTGATATACATGTTATTGATGTGTACCTTACTAATGCTCGTAGCAGCGCCTGGGTATTTAATACTGGTTCGGTTGCTCATATTTGTAACTCAAAACAGGAGCTATGGATTAAACAAAGATTGGCTACGGACGAGGTGATGATGCGCGTCGGGAATGGTTCCAAGGTCGATGTGATCGCCGTCGGCACGCTACCTCTACATCTACCTTCGGGATTAGTTTTAGACCTGAATAATTGTTATTTGGTGCCAGCGTTGAGCATGAACATTATATCTGGATCTTGTTTAGTACGAGACGGTTATTCATTTAAATCAGAGAATAATGGTTGTTCTATTTATATGAGTAATATCTTTTATGGTCATGCACCCTTGAAGAGTGGTCTATTCTTGTTGAATCTCTATTGTAGTGATACACATATTCATAATATTGATGCCAAAAGATGCAAAGTTGATAATGATAGTGCAACATATTTGTGGCACTGCTGTTTAGGTCATATTGGTGTAAAGCGCATGAAGAAACTCCATGCAGATGGGCTTTTGGAATCACTTGATTATGAATCATTTGATACTTGCGAACCATGCCTCATGGGCAAGATGACTAAAACTCCATTCTCCGGAACAATGGAGCGAGCTAATGACTTATTGGAGATAATACATACCAATGTATGCGGTCCGGTGAGTGTTGAGGCACGCGGCGGGTATCGTTATTTTCTAAACTTCACAAATGATTTGAGCAGATATGGGTATATCTACTTAATGAAACAAAAGTCTAAAACATTTGAAAAGTTCAAAGAATTTCAAAGTGAAGTGGAGAATCATCGTAACAAGAAAATAAAGTTTCTGTGATCTGATCACGGAGGCGAATATTTGAGTTACGAGTTTGGACTTCATTTAAAACAATGTGGAATAGTTTCACAACTCACGCCACCTGGAACACCACAGCGTAATGGTGTGTCCGAATGTCGTAACCGTACTTTATTAGATATGGTGCGATCTATGATGTCTCTTACCGATTTACCACTATCGTTTTGGGGTTATGCATTAGAGACAGCTGCATTCACGTTAAATAGGGCACCGTCTAAATCCGTTGAGACGACACCATATGAACTATGGTTTGGCAAGAAACCTAAGCTATCGTTTCTTAAAGTTTGGGGATGCGAGGCTTATGTCAAAAGGCTCCAGCCTGATAAGCTCGAACCTAAATTGGAGAAGTGCTTCTTCATAGGATACCCTAAAGAAACAATTGGGTACACTTTCTACCACAGATCCGAAGGCAAGATCTTTGTTGCCAAGAATGGAACCTTTCTAGAGAAGGAGTTTCTCTCGAAAGAAGTGAGTGGGAGGAAAGTAGAACTTGATGAGGTAATTGTACCTTCTGTCTAATTCGACAGTAGCACATCAGAGAAAACCGTTCCTGTGATGCCTACACCAACTAGAGAGGAAGCTAATGATGATGATCATGAAACTTCAGCTCAAGTTACTACAGAACTTCGTAGGTCAACCAGAACACGATCCGCACCAGAGTGGTACGGGAATCCTGTACTGGAAGTCATGTTACTAGACCAAGGCGAACCTATGAACTATGAAGAAGCTATGAAGAGCCCAGATTCCGACAGATGGCTTGAGGCCATGAAATCTGAGATAGGATCCATGTATGAGAACAAAGTATGGACTTTGGTGGATTTGCCCGATGATCGGCAAGCCATAGAAAATAAATGGATCTTCAAGAAGAAGACTAACGCTGATGGTAATGTTACTATCTATAAAGCTCGACTTGTCACAAAAGGTTTTCGACAAGTTCAAGGGGTTAACTACGATGAGACTTTCTCACCCGTAGCGATGCTTAAGTCCGTCCGAATCATGTTAGCAATTGCCGCATTTTATGATTATGAAATCTGGCAAATGGACGTCAAAACTACATTCCTTAATGGATTTCTTAAAGAAGAATTGTATATGATGCAACCAGAAGGTTTTGTCGATCCTAAAGGTGCTAACAAAGTGTGCAAGCTCCAGCGATCCATCTATGGACAGGTGCAAGCATCTCGGAGTTGGAATATACGCTTTTATGAGGTGATCAAAGCATATGATTTTATACAGACTTTCGGTGAAGCCTGTATTTAAAAGAAAGTGAGTGGGAGCTCTGTAGCATTTCTGATATTATATGTGGATGACATATTGTTGATTGGAAATGATATAGAATTTCTGGATAGCATAAAAGGATACTTGAATAAGAATTTTTCAATGAAAGACCTTGGTGAAGCTGCTTATATATTGGGCATCAAGATTTATAGGGATAGATCGAGACGCTTAATAGGACTTTCACAAAGCACATACCTTGATAAAGTTTTGAAGAAGTTCAAAATGGATCAGTCAAAGAAAGGGTTCTTGCCTGTGTTACAAGGTGTGAAGTAGAGTAAGACTCAAAGCCCGACCACGGCAGAAGATAGAGAGAGAATGAAAGTCATTCCCTATGCCTCAGCCATAGGCTCTATAAAGTATGCCATGCTGTGTACCAGACCTATTTTGTACCTTGTCATGAGTTTGGCAAGGGGGTACAATAGTGATCCAGGAGTAGATCACTGGACAGCGGTCAAAATTATCCTTAGTTACCTGAGAGGACTAAGGAAATGTTTCTCGGTTATGGAGGTGATAAAGAGTTCATCGTAAAGGGTTACGTATGCAAGCTTTGACACCAATCCGGATGACTTTGAGTCTCAATATGGATACATATTGAAAGTGGGAGCAATTAGCTAAGAGTAGCTCCATGCAGAGCATTGTAGACATAGAAATTTGCAAAATACATACGGATCTAAATGTGGCTGACCCGTTGACTAAACTTCTCTCACAAGAAAAACATGATCACACCTTCATACTCTTTTGGTGTTAATCACATGACGATGTGAACTAGATTATTGACTCTAGTAAACTCTTTGGGTGTTGGTCACATAGCGATGTGAACTATGGGTGTTAAATCACATGGTGATGTGAACTAGATTATTGACTCTAGTGCAAGTGGGATACTGAAGGAAATATGCCCTAGAGGCAATAATAAAGTTGTTATTTTATATTTCCTTATTCATGATAAAGGTTTATTATTCATGCTAGAATTGTATTGATCGGAAACCTAAATACATGTGTGAATACATAAACAAACCCCGTGTCCCAGTGAGCCTCGACTTGACTAGCTCGTTGATCAAAGATGGTTATGGTTTCCTAACCATGGACATGAGTTGCATTTGGATACACGGCTCCAACTCCTCCAATCATTAGAGAATGATGTGATGGACCACGACCCATCCGTAGCTTAGCATAACATCGTTCCAGTTTTTTATAGCTAGTGCTTTCTCATGTAAATACATATTCCCTGTCGACTATGAGATTAATGCAACTCCCGATACCTAGGATGCCCTTATTGCTATCAAACATCACACCACTGGGTGATTTATAAAGATGCTCTACAAGGTATCTTCGAAGTATTTGAGGAGTTTTATAGGATCGAGTTAGGATTGTTGTCACCTCTGCAGTATCGAAGAGGTATCATTCTGGGCCCTCTCGGTAATACCCATCATAAGACTTGGCAAGCAACGACGAAGGAGTTTCGTCCGAGGTGATGTATTATGGAAGTGAAAAAAAAAAAAAAAAAAAACGCGTAAAGAGACTTGCCGGTACCGATATGAACTAGGTAATGAAGATACCGATGAGCGACATCTCGCAATTAACTACCGATGGACAAACGAATTACTTGATTTTGTTCATAACGTTTCGACCTGATAAATGATCTTCGAGAATGTAGGAGCCAGATATAGGGCATCCATGTCTCGCTATTGGTTATTGACCGGAGAGGTGTACCTCTGTCTGTCTACATAGTTCTCGAACCCGTAGGGTCCGCATCTTAAGGACGTGTTCGTATGACGATATAGTAATTATATTAGTTATGTGACTTTGGTGACCGAATGTTTTTCGGATAGTCCCGGATATATCATGGACATGACGAGAAGTTCTCGAAATGGTTAGAGGTGTAAAGATTGAATATATAGGACTATGGTATTCGTACACCCGGAGGGTGTTTCGGGGGGTACCGGGTACTTATCCGGGTCCACCCGGAAGGGTTTCCGGGCCACCCCCGCCAAATATATGGGCCTTATGGGCCAAGAGGGGACATGCACCAGCCACGAAGGGGCTGTGCCGCCCCCTATATTGGGGGCCGGCCTAAGAGGATAAGGCAAGAGGGGAGAAGGGACAGGTACGTGTGGATTAGGATTTCCACTTCTCTCTCCCCCCCCCCCTCTTAATTCCTATCCCCGTCAAACGGTGCCGACAAACATGGCCAGGGAGGAAAGCGCGGCCAGGATGGGCAGGGGACCCAAGTAAGGATTTGGACACTACTTTGGGCCCCCTATGTCCTCAACTCCCCTCTCGCCCATCCCAACCATATCAATAAAAATAATAAAAGGATGGGGTCCCCTAGCACACAGGCCAGACATTGCACTATGGACCGTGAAGTGCGCGCCCCCCTCCACCGTTTGCAAACCCCCGGTGCATCTTTTCGTTGTTTCTTGGCGAAGCCTGCAGGAGATCACATTCCCATGCAACCGTCACCAAGCGGACCGTCGTGCCTTACGGACTTCTACTACCGCGGTCTTGTTGATTAGAAGTGGCAATGGACTATCAACAAAACAGAGCTGAACGTTGCAGGGGACACGGAGGGGCGTAGCTATATCGAGTAGCGGGTGGAATGATCAGGTTGAAACGCGAAGAAAGGTTGTTCACTGGGACAACTCAACCGCGTTGTGAACTCTTACCTCTTACGGTCTAACGATGGGGGAAAGTAGTTTAGACACACTCGCCCCCTCTGAGCTATGCATCCCATGGATAGATCATTGGCGGTGTGCGAGAAAAAAAATTGTTTCCATGCAAACGTTTCCCAAACAAAATCCCGCCCACGTATTCTCTGCTGGAACTGATCACTTACAGCTCCACCATTCAATATAAGGAAAGTAGCCGGGTTTGTGACTTAAGAGTCATCCGGATTCAGTGTCGAATGCTAGCTCCGACCGTAACACTTTACGATGACTCTTCGTCACCTCCATAACACGAGAAACATATCCTTGGTCCTTTTCAGGTATTTCAGGATGTTCTTGACCGTTGTCCGTGATCCACTCCTGGATTACTTTTTGTACCAGTCCCAGCCCAAACTTCTAGCGAAGTCAAGGACACATCAGGATTCCTGGTACAACACATAGCGTAGGCCATGATAGGAACTGTCATGGGCCCAAATTAGCTAGGTACTGACTTTCATTCCCTCGCTATCTTCTGCATTAGGTCGTGGAAAGGGGCTTGGTAGGTCTGACTCATATTACACACGCACCCTTGTAACACAGTCAGAGACCTTTTCTGTTGACTTATCCATTTTTGAGCTTCTTCAAGAACACAAACTTTAGTCACAAGTTATGGAGTATTTGTGAAAGTCCTATTAAGTGGTCCTCGACTATCCCTAATAACAATATCATGTGTTGCGGTTCCCATGATTGAAGACAGCTGGTCGGTTCCAGAGTCTTACTCACAGCTCCATGAAAAATTCTTATTCAGATCCTTTTATTCTATCCAGATTATTCATTTCCAATCACAATATGTCATCCCACATATAAATCGCAATGCTACAAGAGCTCCCACTCACTTTCTTGGAATACAAGGGCCTTCACTTACCGTACGTCTGTAAACCAATCCCCCCACCAACCCACCAACCCAAAACCCCCAAAAATAAAACTGCTTTGAAATCACGCTCCCTTCACCTGCATCAAAGTCTTAGTATTATCCACTGGCTTTTATATCTTGAACCAGTCCCAATGGGATCGCTGGCGCTTAGCGCACACCTCTTGGTTTGTCGGGACAATTTAGTGATCCGCGGATAAAACCTGAGGTCTAGGATTTTTCATCATATACAATCTTCTTTTAAAATAACCCGGCGAAACCCATTCATGTACTTCCTCGTTGTTTGACGTCCATCTTGACCAAAAAGAAGGGGTTTCATAACTCAGTAAATATGCGCGGTTCACATTTCTCTAAACTAGTATGTTTTCGGGGCTACAGACTTAAGCATGCTCCCTCTACGGTTGAGAAAGCTCCTCCCGTATTCGGGACACTCCCTTGAACTTGGTCTAAAACCCTTTATCGCTACAGTCGACACTCTGTGTAGACAGTAACAGTCGATTAGCAATCACCCTCCGTAAAGATCTTCTTTCTTGAAGTATCCATTCTTTTCTCAATTTCTGAGGGTCCGTTAAGTCCATGGCAAAAAAGATGCGCATGGTCCCCAGAACCAGGGGAATACTATGTCCCTACTGTGGAACCTTGTGGGTGTGCGGTGTCCACTCAGTGACCGAAAGCTATTTAGTGGTTCTATTTAATCTGCCATTTTCTTAGTGCGGCGCCTCTCTGCATGAGAGGGACGGTTTCCTCCTTTGTAGCTATCGATGGCGGCAAGCTTTCGTACTACTTCCATGTGTTATATGGTTGGGATTGGTCATACAATACCTTGAGTTCTTCGGTCTAGATTGTGCGAATAGAAGAGTTAATAAGGTACATTCTTACTCAGATTTGCTCGGGGTATGTTTGGGCTCAGGGTATATTGGTATTCGGATGCTGGAGAAGCTGGGTCTGCTTGTGTGTTAGGTACCATGAGTAACATAGACGTGGTCCCTCACAGAATTACTCGCTAGCCGATACCGTGGCGGGCTATGGGCATTAACCCTACTATGCACGCAGTGTCCGTTACATGGCTTTTTACGGCCGTATTATTTATTTGTAAAAACCATGACGGGGTAAAAGTCCACTTCCTCCAGATAGCTCCAGTCTTCTTTACTCGGGTATATGTTTGGGAGAAGGTCGGGGAGTTTATCCCATATTACATTGGCCTCCCTCTCTAGTTGGTGTAGGCAACAATCACGTGGAAAAAACGTTAAACTTTCCAAAAATGTCTTCATGTGATGTGCTACTTTCCAATTCTAGAGAAGTATAATTACCCCCAGCCTGACACCGCTACGGGCTCCTCCCATTGGGTCCTACGCTACACTGGGGGACTTGGTCCTGGGGGGCGTCCCGGGGCACTCAGCTTAAGGCGTGAGTGGACTTCTTTCGATAGAAACATCCTTCTCTAGAAAGGTTCCATTCTTGGCACAAAGATCTTGCCTTCGATCCTCATAGGTTTCTAATGTTGTATCCGCCAATCTTGTTTCCTGTTTATAGGTTATATGGGGGTCCAGCACATGCGAATCAGTCCTATTAAAAAACATTTGGCAGTTCTCGCACTCTCGCTCCGTTTGGTGTGTGGGATTGTGTCCAGGGCTTTATGAGTGATTCTTGGTTGGGGACGGGTCGGCGGGATTTATGAGTGGGGGGGGTTAGGAACTATGACAGGGGGGGGAGATGAAGTGTTGGTTGCTGCGGAGCAGGAGGGGTGAATGGCGCCAGGGAACTGTTCGGACGGTCAAAGAACGGAGGGGGGGTGAGGGAGATAGCAAGGGTGGGTGGGGGGGGAGGGTGGAGAAAGTTCTTATTGTATTGGGGGGGTGGGGCCTAGGAGAGGGTGGGGGGTGTGGGGTGCGGGGGGGTGGGTTATGTGCAGGGGCGAGGGGGGGGAGGAGAAGAAGACAAGAAGAGTGGAGACCGGAGAGCATGTGTCGGCATAGAGAGGCGGGGGGTGGAGATCTGAGAGAATGGGAGATGGGGGAAGTTATAGGGGACGTCGGGTGCATAGGGGGGAGAGGGGAAGCCGGGGGGGAAAGGGAAGGAACGGGGGGGAGGAAGGCACATGGTGGGATGCGTAACATGAAGGGGGGGAGAAGGTGGGTGGAAGAGAGGGGGGGCTGAGGGCGGAAGGGGGGGGGGGGAGGGTGAGAAAAGGTGGCCTCAAGGTGGTTGACGGGTGGAATAAAGAAAGAAGGATGAGTTTGCAAACTTATCGGATTTGTAAAAAAGAAAGAGAACGCCAAAGGAGGAAGAGGAGAAGAATAAGGCACACCTAATGTGAGTCAGAGCGGGGCACTGGGTAACAGCGCTGGGGTTGGAGGGGAATTTGGGCGAGGCGGGTGTGGTTTGGGACGTGGAAAGGGAAAAAGGGTATGTGTTGCCAATGCGCTGGGGAAATAAATTGAGGGTGCGTGGTGGGGATGAGAGCGCGGCTGCACCAGGCGCGGGAGGGAAGGAGCTAGGGGGGGTATTTTTTCAGATGTAAGGTGTTGATGAGCGGACGGGAATAAAGTACCATCATAGAACGTCACTCATGCATCTAGTAAGTTAGAGGGGGAGCTTATACGTAGAAACGTTGCTAGATGGGGGATGCGCCGACTGACACGAGTTACGCTGTGGTGTGTTCCCCAGAGTGGCGTGAATTGGAAAACCTATGTACCCACGAATTGTTATTATAAGAAAATTTAAGAGAAAGCCAAGATGAGAAAAAGAACTACATTAATCTGGCGCTGGGTGGGGGCAGAATATGTAGACACGGCGTCCGGGGCTCAGGGCTTTATGGGTGTGGAGGTTACAGAGGTAAGGAGGGGGTCAATAAGGGGGAAGGGGTACGGGGGGGGGGAGGGAGAGAGAAAGGGGGGGGGGGAGAGGAGAAGAACTAGAGAGGTGAGGGGGGAGAGGCTGGTGGGTGGGTGCCAGAGGAGAGAAAGGCTGGGTGGGGAGTGATAAATGGCAGAAAAAGGAACAAAAAGGCTAGTGGTAGTTGGAACTAGGTGGGTGAGAGGAAGGAATATAGGGTTAGGGGTCCCCTAGGATGGGGGAGGGTCGACAGGATGGCTTAGAGATTGTGGTGAGCAATTGAGGGTTTAAGAAAAATAAGACGGAAGGTGTGTTAGTTAGGTCGAGAGAGTGAGTGGTGGGGGAGGGAGGGGGGGGGGGTAGGGAGGTTGGGGCGGGAAGGGGGGACATGAGAGGGGGGATGTCGTGGTCCGTGTGTGTGGGTGTGGGGTCGATGTGAGATGTGGAGGGAAATGTAGGTAATTTGAGAATGAGGTAAGTAAGTGAAGGGTAAGAAGGGAACTAGGAGGGGGGGGTAGAGAGAATGTGGGGGGGGTGATGACGCCATAACGTGGGGGGAGAATTCTCGGGTGCAAAGTAGGAAGGGGCAAAAGGGGGGGGGGGGGGAGGAGATCGGAACTTAGTGGAGGTTCTCGAGGGGGAGGGGTGGAGGGCGGGGTAGGGGAAAGTATGGGGGGTAAGTTATTTGTCAGTAGAGGTAGGGCGGGGGGGGAACAGGGGTTTTACATACAGGGGATGGGGAGTTCTAAAGCCGCTCGGGATGAGGGGGGGGGAGAGGAAGCTGTCAAGATGGTGGGAGTGGTTAAGAGGCCGGGAGGGCTAAGGGGGACGAGGGGGTGCAAGATGACGACAGGAAGCTGTCTGAGCTATGGGATGAGTGGATAGAGAGATACGGGGGGGGCGGTGGGCTTAGCAAGTATTCTTTTATTTGATAATACTGGGGGTTATAGTTGTTTCAGCACTAGGACATAATTTTCTGAAGGAGAAGCCCCATATATAGCTCCGCTCATTGTCCAGAGAACGGAGTTTGTCATCTTTACCCGAGGCTGGTTTGCAGAGTATCAATGATACATAATCCAAGTGGATTCCAAAAGTCCATCTGCATGGAGTTTCTTCATGCGCTTTACACCAATATGACCTACAACGCAGTGGCCACAAAGTAGTGTGCACATCATTATCAACTTTGCAATCTTTTGGCATCAATTATTAATAAAGTGTATCAGTACTATCGAGATTCACACAGAATAGAGCCACTCTTCAGGTGGCATTACCATAAAAAGATATATTCATAGAAATCAGAACAACCATATCTCTGACTTAAATGAATACCGTCTACGAATAACAGATCCAGATATAATGTTCAGCTCAACGCGGGCACCACATAACATTATTCAAGCCTTAAACTAATCCCGAAAGGTAGATGTAGGTAGAGGTTAGGCGTGCCGACGGCGACTCACATCGACTTGGACCATTTCCAATGTGCCAAATCGTCACCTCGTCCTTAGCCAATCTCGTTTATTCCGTCAGCTCCGTTTCGCGTTACAAATTGAGCAACCAAACCATATCAAATACCAGGCGCTGCACGAGCATTTAGATCAAGGTACACATCAATAACATGATCTCAAATTAGCCTTATGTTCAACTACTTGCATTCCTTCCTTATCCGCCACGTATTTTATGGGGCCAGTTCTGCTTCCAGTTAGTGACCAGTCCCTTTGCAGTAGAAGGCACTCATTTTCAAGCCTTGGGTCGCAGCTTTGGGCTTCTTCTTCCCGGGAGTGGGCAACTTGCTTTGCCATTCTTCTTGAAGTTCCCTTTCTTTCCTTAGGCCCTTTTCTTGAAACTAGTGGTCTTGTTAACCACAACACTTGATTGCTCTTCTTGATTTCTACTCCGGCACGCCTTGAGCATGCGAAGAGCTGCGGATTGTATTTGTCATCCCTTGCATATTAATATTTCAGCACGAAGTCCTTTGTAGTGGTGGCAGGGTGACAGAAACTTGTCAATAACACAATCAACTGGACATATCAATCCCATGTGAGTCAAAAGTGATTATATAATACCCAGCACATTTTGAGTATGTGTCACTGACAACACTATTCTCCTCACTCTCGCAGCTCCATCAGAACACTTGTTGGAGGACGTTTCATATCGTGCTCAACCCGGGCACTTTGCTTGAAATATGAAGTTCACTCTTGGAAACAGCTCATAAGCTCCATGCACGTTCAACAACGTCTTGGAAGTCCGGTTCTTAAGCCTAAAGCATGGCACGCACATTGAAACTATTGAGTAGTCCATCAGCGAAGCAATTGCACATGTTTCTAACATCAGCCTCTCAGGGCTCTGCAAGCGCCTTCACCTAGCGGTGCATCAAGGCCACCATATATTCTCTTCTGTGTAGCAATGAGGATTAATCCTCAAAGTTATGGACCCATCCATGTGTTCTACCATCATCTTTCAACTTAACTTTCCTCGGAGGAAAGCATTAAAATTCGGGGAACGGTTAGCTTGGGCCATGTCTACAACATAGTTGCCAAAAACTATAAGACTAAGTTCATGATAATTGAAGTTCAATTAATCAAATTATAATGGAACTCCACTTAATAAACCATCCCCTTAGGTTTATTAAGAATACGTGTCCAAATCATCTAACCCATGTCCTCGACTCATACACGTGAGATGGGGTAGTCATCACATGTGTGAACATCTCTATGTGATCAATCTACTATATTACTCCTGTTCGAACCTTCGGTGCTCCAGTGTTCCGAGAACAATGTCTGTACATGCTTAGGCTCGTCAGTTTAAAACCCATATTTGCATGTGCACAACTGTCTGTACACCCTTGTATGTGAACGATAGGTCTATCAGCACACCCGATCATACGTGGTACTTTTCCTTGACAATGGACGAACTTTGGCAACGTTTCATATCGGGGAGAACACTTTGTACCTGGAAATTAGTGAAGGGATCATCTTATAATGCGTCGGCTCACCCAGCGTTTAAGCAAATAAGATGCAGATAAAAGATAACATCACATGAAAATCAAAATATGTGACATGATATGGCCTCATCATTCTTGTGCTTTGATCTCATCTCCAAAGCATCATCATGATCTCCGTCGTCAGCTGGCTCGACACCCTTGATCTCCATCGTTGCTCGTGGTCACTCGCCAACTATTGCTGTCTACAAACTATTGCTAACGCATAGCGTAAAGTAAAGCACATTACTGTAGGGGAACGTCGCGGGAGAAAACAAAAAAATGTCTACTACGCACCAGTCCGTGACCACTATGTGAGTGATACAAGGTTTTGTTTCGACGGGGGGGACTCCGACATGCGTAGGCTTCTGATTTTAGTACCGACTCGACGCATGCGGAAAGGTCGCTTTGACCGATCGCTGGCGCTAGGATCCTCGCACAGGATCCCCTCCCAACCGCCAGAGGATCGTAACTCCCTCATTTGCCCCCACGGCAGCCTCCGTTAGGCGCGAACAGTCCCCCGGACGTGTCATGGACAAGCCCCTCCGGGATGACCTCCGAAAACTCGGACGGTCACCCGGACAGCCTTCGGAGAGGACCTCCCAAAACTCGGACCGTGCACTCGGACCAGCCCTTCGGGAGGACCTCACGAACGCGGACCATCACTTGGACAGCCCTAGTCGGGAGGCTGAGGCGGTCTCGAACAGCCCCTCGGGCACTAGATCGAAAACTACGACCTCTCTAAGAGTTGCACACATACGGTGTATCTAATCCGAGTGCTTTCGCCGCCAGAAACTAGTTACTGCGGCAACCCAGAAGCCTTTCGACTCGACAAATATACATATTTTAGGAGCGCGGGAGGAGAGAGAAGCCAGATAATGCAATGCACTTGTATGTGAGAAGGGAGTGAGTTTGGCAGCCCCCTCCACCTCTATTTCTATAGAGAAGGAGGGGTGGGTGGAGGGGCTGTAAATTTCAGCCACTCCATCCATGTCATCTCCAGATATTGTTGGAGCAAAAGCCCAAAAGGTGGCTTTCCAAAAGTAACCCAAAAAGCACTTTCAACTATTCACGAACGACATTTTAAGGTCCGTCGGATACGCTGCAACAATATGATGTGAGGCTTAGAAACATTTCCCAGTACCCACTAAAATCATTTTTTTCAACGCTGTTCTGAAACATGTCCAGATTAGTGATTTCATCATGCGAAAGCACTTGAAGTGGATTCCAGCAGCTCCATCCGAAACAATATTCGCGGTTTTCATCCCAGAAAGTTTCCCACAATGATTTGGCACCGCCCTCGCAAGAATTAATCAGATGTTCCCGAAACCAATTTTGACTTAATCGGAATATCCTGAAACAACTTTCAGTTTCACCGGAACTACTCGCGTGTGACCTCTCTCTGCGACTTTCCCGCTGCCGAAACTTTTTCGGTGTCTAAACTTTTTCGGTGATTTTCTCCTCTAGCTCCCGTCTAGTATTCAGAAGATAGATGACCCTTAGGCGTGTGACCCTATAGGTCGGTGTAGTAAGACTGACCTAGAAACCCCTTCGATCAATGATTCACACCGAGCATGGACAACCCATATTGACCCCGTATATACCCACAACAATGATATTCGAGTTAACTCCAGTTTGCCGTGTGCTATTCCTATTGCTATTCGCTCAGATAATGTTAAAATACCGAGGTGAGAAATGTTGGGGCAATTTCACCGGGATCAACACTTGTCCAACTATGCTAGTTTACCTCGTTACCGGTATTGTTCTCTTTTCTCGTTACATGGTTAGGCGACTCCTGTGATCAAATACCCACGGTATGGCCAGACGATAATGGATCCGTAACACCGAGATGCCCATAAAAAAGATATCCTCTCCTCGTCGGAGGAGCAATCCAAATTCTTGAGTCGATCAAGTTTACTTGAACATACCTTTCCCATGAACCGCGTAAGCTGCCGTATAGCCATCCAGTTACGGACTGACGTTTAACAAACCCAAGGTTCATGAATCAAGCATAAAAACTCGATACTCTCACATGGTCTGAGGTAATATGGCAAACGTTAACCATCTCTGTGTTATTACATTTAACTTGTGACGCAAAATCCCTCATGCGGCAAAACATCAATTTGGGATGATTTACAACACAATTTTCTGCTAATCAATTGTGCCCTCAAAATTGCCACTCACATAGTCAATCGCCCATGGATCAGAAACAGGATCAATCAATGCAATACTTGAGGCCGTCATAGAGGCTGACTAGGAAGCCATTTTAATTTAATTAAGGAGCCCGTTTATTCCCACAGTGCACGATGAGTTTGCCCTCCAAGCCTCGTTTTATTTTAGACTCGAGAATCATTGCGTTCTGAAGCATGGAACATAACTAATTATGAACGGGATATAAATCAAGAGACCTATTTGTTATTGCCTCTAGGGGCATGATCTCCTACATCTACATGGCGTTGGCTTTCATAACACTAAAGAGACACCACCATGGAGGGCTCCTGCGGTTGCTTGATAATTTACAAAACCTGATCATTGACATCATACATAACATATATCACATCATGTCTTGAGACCATATCACATCAACAATGCCCTGCAAAAACACGTTAGCACTTCCTCTACTCTTGTTGTTGCAATAGTTTTACGTTGCTTCTACAGGTACAGCGGTCTTTCTACACGACCGTTCGTACCTACGGTAAAAAACACAAGAGTGTTACATCATTTTTTTGGTGCTGTTTTAACCTCTCTTCAAGGACACCGCCTCGTCAATTCGATATCAACTACAAGTACTGAGAAACAGTACCCCCTGCCAGCCACCAAGTTTAATATCAATAGTTGGCATGTCCTGTCGTGGGAACCGCGTCTGCATTCGTGGACTGCCGGGTTGGTCCGACCACTCATCCCAATACCGCTGAATTTAAATAAGAACGTTGGTCTGGTAATGCAGATGACTACACCGTCCACAACCTCTTTGTTTCTACTCAATGCATCATCTAGCTCGCCTAGACCTGCTCAGAATGCCCTGTTGGGAAACGTTCGCCAGCCCGGCCCACTCATCCCTTTACACTGGCACCTGAACCCCGAAATACAACAATATCTCCGTCACAGACGCAAGTTGCATCTATCCATGGATGAACAAGCATATGCCCCCTGAGGGGGAGAGCCTAGTGGCTCTCACTACCCTCCCTCGTATACGGAACAGTACAGCTGGAACCAGTCGTATGATCTACAAGCGGTCTTGATATTCGTACTGTGCCCTAACCCCAAGCAAACTTCTCCTCTCCTCATCTTCGCATTGCTCCACCGTCGCTCTATAACCCCAGTACCGCTTGGGAACCCGGCACGTACGACACCCAACCGGACGGTAACATACAGGTTCCAGCGAACCCGTCCGCCTTTCTGCCCGCATGTGCGATGTCGTCACGACCCGTTCCAGGTGCACTCGGCTCACCGCCGTTCTTGCATACAAGTCATCAGAAATGACGGCTTCTATCAGTATTGAATGAGTTCCATGTCGTCGCCACCCGCGCTCCGACACATTTCGTACAGCTGACGGGCGTGGCTCGACGGTGATTGGTGATGGGACATCTCCGCAGTGCTTCCGTCCCTAATCATAACGAAATAATGATTCACCGAGGGAGTAACTTGGCTCGGGGCGGCCGCAAACAAGCGGCTAAAGACAATCTGACGTGTGTTCTTGTGTTGGCGCCCACCTCCCACATCCCCATGTTATATATAGGTGGAGTGGGATAGGGGGGCACCCATGGCGCGGCCCCAGGGGGCTGCCCGCCCGCCCTGCAGGGTTCCTGCCCTCCTGCCGCCCCTTTCCCCTGTATTAAACAAGGAGGGACGGAAAGAGGGGGGAGAGGAAGGAAGAGGGAGTCAAACTCCAACGTTTTCCTTTCCCCTCCCATAGGGCCGGTCCCTACGAAGAGGCGCCACCAGCCCATATTGGTGGGCTGGTTGTGTTCCCTCACTTGGCCCATAAAGGCTCATATCTTTGCCGGGAATGCCCGAAACTCCTCCTTTCGTAACCCGATAAGTAGCATGGTACCCTCCGAAACACTTCCGGTGTCCGAATAACCAATCGTCTATAAAGAAATCTTTACCTCTCTCGCCATCTTTGAGACTCCTCGTGCCTTTCCTGTGATCTCATCCGGGACTCCGAACAACCATTCGGTCAACCAAATCAATAACTCATATAACACTATCTCGTCAACGAACATTAAACGTGAGGCACCCTACGTGTTCGGACTATGTTAGACATGACCGGACACCTCTACCGTCAATAGCAATAGCGAACCTGGAATGCCCATAATTGGAATCCTACATATCCCTAAGACATCTTTTAATCGGTCGAACCGTTATACAACCATACGCCATTCCTCTTGCTCCATCGTTATGTTACTCTTGCCCGAGATTTCGATCTCGGTCTCTCTAATCACCCTCTTCCATCTCGTATCCGGTACTAATCTTTACTCGTTCCTTAATACTCATTCATAACTAACTCCTAGTCACTTTGCTGTGCAAAGCTTCTTTTGATGTGTATTACCGAGATGGCCCAGAGATACCCGTCTACGATACATACTGACTGACCAATCCCTAATCTCCGATCTATGCCCAACTTCAATAACCGACCGGGTACCGTTGCGGTCAGATACCTGTAGCAGCTTTATGATCACCCGTTAAGCCGTTGTCTGACTTTCTGGTAGCACACAAGTTATTCCCTCCGGTGCTCCCGCGCAGAGGGGGGATACACCGACGGTAGTTGCATAATCTCATAGTCGAGACGAGGCACGCACTATGCGATATTGGACATGACACCCATAAATCAATAAGCAATAAATTGAGATCGCCGTCCGACCCCTGCGTAATAGATTGCTTGACATCTCTACATCGGGATGGTGTCTTGTCCATCGACATTATTCTCCCTACATGATGTGCATCCACGTTAGTCACATGACAACTGATACATGTCCCAATGGTATAGGCACACACCTTCACCTGCTCCGACTTCTGTCAAATGCGTGAGACCCTGCCAGCGTCCTATATCAGACCACTCGGACTCACGCTGCGCGCGCTTGGAGTTTCCCCTAGGATCTTGAATTTTATCGTTTTAATGTGTAATGTCGACACAATGGTATTGTACGGTTGGCCAGATCAATACACATACTCAGCAATGCAATAATAAACCGGGGTTTATCAGATTCGTGAATAACATACTAAATAACACTTTATTATTGCCACTCTAGCGGTATATTTCCTTCAGATGTCCGCTAGCGTATGAATAAAGCTAGTTACCCTCATATATCTACATATAGTCATCATCTTCCACGAAGCTAAGCTAACTAAGACATGTCTGTCACTGTAGATAAATTTGGGACGTAGTAACCAGGCGTTCCCCATTCATAGCTAACACAGTAATATCAAAAAAACGAAAATATATCAGAGAGATATACATCTGAGTTCTTCATACCCCCCGCCCGTCTACAATTATCGACGCACGGTGGAACGCCAGACACAATACACTTATGCATTTTACCGCCAAAGTCGCACGAATTTTATGTCGACTCCAGTTGATCAGTCCAACGGCGGCTTCAGATTAGCACCCTAACATGTACGCGACACAACCAGCATCTAGGACCACTACCCTTTAACTTCGTTGGTAACTACACAGAGACACGTTGGACTAAGTTTTCCGTGCTCATATCTCGTGGTCCTCACACGTACAAGCACGGTCCGTCAAGTAGCCGAATCGCCTAGCGACATAATCACCTCAGGCTCGACGTGCTCATCCACTTCTCGCAACAGCACACACTACCATTCGCTGGCATCTCTTTTAGTGATGTCACGCCAAATCGGGTCGGGCAGAGCGTGCCCGGAACACTAAACACCAAGGGGGCGTACAAGGCCTACAGGCAACGGTGGCCGGACACAGAACCAGAGGCGCGCGAACAATACAAGTCTCCCTACGTTATGCCAGCATGCCTCAACACTCTGCCGCACCAGAGTTACTTTTCACTGAAAATGCTCCAGCGCGGGCGGACGATGCACCTTACTCGAAACAAAGGAGAGTGAGCCCAAATTTAAAATACACGACAGCAAAAAAAAACCATTGGAGGGGTCAGGGCTCGTGGCACGCCAGGCCGCGCGTGCACGTCTTAACTCGGTAACAGCGTCGACGCTAGCAGACGGCGCGCGAGTGCGAGCCCCGTAGCGCCTGACAGTGTCATGCATTTCTTCAAATAGGAAGATGTGGGTGACAGACTCGGCTGACGAGTGACGGATGCGCAGGGGAATGGCGATACGGTGTGATGCGCAACAGGTTAGTCCAGCCCGGCGTCGGTCTAGGTGGGGTGTGGCGCTTCTATACCGTGCTATATCCCCGCTCCCAATGCCCACCCGGATTCCCTTGCTCCGGCCGGGAAACCCCCACATTCACGACTCGGGCACAAAAAAACCGTCCGCTAACAGTCCACCATAGGGGGCCGTGAGGCGACGCGCGCGGCACGAGTGGGGGCAGATGCACGGCGGCGGCGGCGGTGGACGTTTAATGACCGGGGTATGGACGGCCAGTGAGCCCGGCGCGTGCGGGCTCGTATCGTAAAGGCCAGCGAACGACCTCGGCGACCGGCACCCTGGTCTGGGCGGAAGGAGATGACCATCGAGTTCGCGGGCGATCTGACGCTGATGCCGCTGTGCGAGAAGAATCTACATGGGAACGCGCTGCTGAAACAGAGGGTCGGTAGAGCGAGCGCCCGCGTGACCCATACGAGAGGAAAGAGGAGCGGGGCTGCGCCGAGGCGGAATGACATGCCTGGCTGTGCGTCCACTCGTCGTCGGCCCGGTTCCTCCGATCCACACGGGCGACGCTCTAGCTCGCGACTAAAACAATCTGCGCGCGGGTTCGTAGCGGGCCGGTGCGTGCCTCGTGCTCCCGGCCCCTCTGGCGTCTTGTGACCGGGTCTCTCGAGGTGTGTTCACACATGAGTGGGGGGTGTGAATTCGACCCGACGCATGGCCAATCGCTTGTCTGGGCGGGTCGTACTTGGTGTGGCAGCGTTTGCTCCGCGGCTGCTTCGCGTGGTGGATTAGTTGACCCTTTATGAATCAAAACTGCTCAATGCGCTGTGCTGCTGTGGTCTTCACCTAGTTCAACACGTGCAGATTCTGCCACTGCCGTTCCCGACCCGCGGACATTCGACCTTCCCCGGACCTCTTCCAATTCGTTCGTGACACTGAAACACATGTAAGGATGCCTCTAATATGTAGGGTCTTTCTTTTCCTGTATGTTTCCGGCATTTGGATTCCTACGTTTACTCTGTATAATAGATATGCTTTGGCTTCTCACAGATAAATACTAATTGCATTTTGGTCTAACACATGTGTTATCCGAGAGCTTCTGCGTTTTTTTCGCACATCAACTCGGTGCATCTGTCTGACCCCCCGTCCCTCGTGCTGCCTTGTAATCCTCGACAAACGCGGCATTAGCCGTTGATATGCAAGCCTCCATCCATAGTCTCTGCACCTTGGCCGCTCCCCTAGCCCTGGATCTTGTGCATACGCGCAGTTGCCGTCCGTCTTTAGACGCGCTCGAGCCTAGCCATGTATTACCGACGGGGCTCCGGCGTCGCAGGCCTGTGGGCATCAAATCGCCGTTACACGTTTGCTGCTTTCCCTCCTACTCTTCATAACCCCGATCCGCCGCTTCACCGTGCTGCCCCCTCACCTCCATCCTCTCAGTCCTATGCTTTATATTTCCGTCCCTCACGCCGGCTGCCCAAAGGAGGCCGGTCCAGATACTCGACCCACCCCATCGTGCGCACGGGCCGCTACGTGCTCGCCGATTGGGTGACCCGTCCCTCTTCCCTTTCGATCTCGTCTTCCGTTCGCCCATGTCTTCAACCGCGCCCCACGACAATCCCGTTGCCCGCCGAGTCCCAGGAAGCCTTTTTAGTCTCTCCACTACTCGTGATCCCCGACTCAATCGAGCGCCAAATGCTCTGTGGATTGGAGCGGGGGAGCCCGACGTTGCGGCCAGAAAAACCCGTCCATCCCTTAATATCCACGCGGGCTCACGCCGAATCCTAATTAAAAAAAAACACTGGTAGCAGCCATGCCTCGTCCTCGCGTGGCCGCGTTTCCTTAACTCTCAACCCATCTCTCTCCTTCCCCTCGGGCCGTGGTAGCTCGTTCATTGAGTTCAGCCGCCGCTGCGATCTGTTCGGGGCCCGTTAATCGTGGTTGACCTTGAGGTCGTACTCTTGGTCCACTGCTTGGACGATTTTTTGGGGCCGGCCTGGCTGTTAGGCCTGCTGGCCATTGGCATCTGCTGTAACTCCTCGACCGCCACGTCGGTGGCTGGTGTGCTTTTGGCTAGCTTTTGTGTCTTGATCCTACAAAGAAAAGAGTGAACAACAAACTAAAAAAATTGAAGAAAAAGAGTAAAAAAGGAAAATGTTCAACAACAACAAGCCTGAATTATTTGGGGCTCGTCGTCAGGCAGCAGAAACAGCGTCGGCGCCGCGTGCCGACTCGCCACGCCATCGTGTGTCGTGGAGCCTCTATTCTCCACGGTGACACCTATAGGGACCGCCTGAAGCTATGATTGTTAACAGATTCTTTTACTTTTTGCACGATTCTCACGTAGTGCTTAGCACGGCCCTACATGTACCGTTGATACTACCCACCAACAATTTCAAGAGCGAAGCACACTGAGTCGAAACAACTAAAGCAAGGATTGATTAGACGCCATAATATTTTTCTTAGAACAGCCGAGAGGTTCACTTTTGGGTCTTTTGTTTTATTTGTGGGGTACTCAAAGCAGCACATGGAGTCATGGTTTGCTTCAGATATCGCCATGCTTAGAGTAGCCTCTTTGCCACCTCTGCCGCGCCGTGGCCGTCGAAACGTCTAGTACCACAGAGCAACATCATCGTAGAAGCCGATTTGCACAATCCCGCCATGGTTGCTGATGGTCACGCCTCACACCCAACAGACATCATGGAAGCAGACAACTTTTCTTCGTAGCATCGCTGCAACTGTCAAAGCATGTTGTCCGCAGACATCGTCCGAGCAGATGGGCGCCATCGGCAGAATCGCCACGACCACCCGAAGCACGTCATACGCCGACGCCCCATCGCCACGGCCATCGAAGCATGTGCGAGGTTTTCATCACCAGCATGCCTCGTAGCATCCACCCCCAGGCTGCTCGCAGAGACGACCGTCCAGCCGTCGCAGCAGCCTGCTTGCGCCCCCACCTCTAAGGGCGTACTCCCTGGCCTAAGGCACATGATAGTGCCATAACGACCATCCGCCACTCGCTCTATCACATCGACCGCGCGACACACCCCACTCGACACAGCGTTGGCCCCGGTCATCTATGCGCACCACGTCGGTCCTTTCGCGCTGATCTCCGCCCCGTCACCGTGCCATTAGGTCGCCATGTGATCTAGGTTCACCCACGGTCTCACCGGCTCAACTGTACAAGTGGCACCTCAGGTCAGCCCCGATCCCACCAGATAAACCCAGTCTCAGTTTATCGTTAATACACGAAGCAGTTCATGGTCTGACATTTTGACAACCGGGTGACCACGGCTCCGCGCGTCGGTGATCGCCCGATGTTGCGCATCGCGACGCCCCGTCATTGGGGATTGCGCGAAGCGCGCATTCTCGTCTTTGATAGTGCTCCTCTTGCTCTGTATCCATCAGTAACTAAATGGTGTGTCTCTTGAATTGTAACACCACACAGAGCCCGCAAATCTGCCTTCCGCTCAACGTCCCATCGATCAAAGGTTAACCCTAAGGCTGACAACTCACTATTAAGTGTCCACCTAAGGGTGTGCCTTTCTAGAGATAGCTAGCTCGTGGTCACGCATGGGGGATCATGAAAAAGAAGCAGCTTACGCTAGTCAACTTTGTGAGATAGATTTTGGGAAGCTGGACTCGATGCGTTATCTCTAGAACCACAGTCCCAAACGCGTTAGTATACAATGCCTTGCTGAGCACACGTAAGAAGGGCGCATGCCATAGCTCTGCTTCGTGAATAGCCCTTTCAGCGTGGCTGACAAAGCTCATCCACTGTCTAAACAACAAGTTTCAAGCGGATCTTTTGCGGGGTGCAGCCGGCTTGCGGAGGGGAGGGGGGTGCTTGACGGTGACGATCGAAACAGCTTATGCGTATGTCATCACCTCCGGGCTGAAACACGTCGCAGGAACGACTCGAGTGGCTGCCGACCCCCTGCGCACCCACGCGCTGGGATCAGCCGATGATGTCCCTAGCATCCGCTTCTAATGAAAAGGTCAACATGTTTGTCAATCGGGTACTCAGGCTATTCTCGCTGAACCACGCTGCTTTTTTTGAGGGTGGGTTCCATATATGATCCTTGTCTCACCACATGTAAATGCGTCTTTCGTCTCGCTATCTGTTCTCGACCCGTTCTTGCAGGTGGTGGTCTTGTCGCTCTTACTTTCCCAACCCCTTTGCGACTGTCATCGATGACTGGCCACGCTTGGGTCGCACATGGTCTACAGTGAGCTCTTCCCTGGGACTTCTTTTCTGCACATGGTGATTGTCGGCCTACGTCGACTCCCTTTACTACATGGCTCCTACTAGGCTCGCGGTGGTTACCGCTCTAATGCCTTTCGACTTCTGCCGTGGCTTCTACCCATGGGTTGTAGTCGCTCCACGTCGACTCCTTCATCCGGTCGACTTTCCACACATTCCCTCCACAGGTGAATGGCGAACCGCTCTTGTCGGCAGGTGGGGTTACCTACCGCTCGCCTCTAGCCACGGTGGTTCCCTGTGGGCTGCACAAGAGACTGCCCACTACCCGATTCTTCTGGCTGCTGTGTGGTCTTCACCGCAGGTTCTGCTCAGCTTCTTCATGCAACCGTAAAGTTTTTCTGGCACTGCGAGACCACCTTCTACTACAGTCAGGTACAAACGTATCCATCATTGAATTCTTGATACTGGGTTTTGCGTTTTTTCATATGAGATTAACTGAGTCTCTTTCCCCTTTTGTACCCCTCCATGTCGACCTGATTGATGAGAAGAGGTGGGGTTCAATCCTGTTCGTGTGTTTTTAACTGAAGGCTAATGGGGTTACGGAGCCCCCTCCTTTCTCTAGGTCGAGTGCACTCTTAGCACTTTCTTCCTTTCCATGTTGCCCTCTCTTGCTCATGTTGCCTCCAACTTGCAGCAAGCTCTTTTCGGTAGGACTCAGCATTGTGACTCTTGTTGTAAGGTCAATCTCGACTTTGTTCATGTTCCTGGTATCATTGATCGGGTCGGGCACAGGTGCTACTAGCTTGGTGCGTGGCCACCCGACGCCATATGATCTTCTCTGGAGCTTGACTGGCTTCCGTCTTCACTCCGAGCTACAGAACACTAAAGGCCCAGTCTTTTGCACCCCTGTTGTACGCAATCTGCCAGACTCTTTTCGCAGTGGCAATCATCGTCTTGGCCCATTTATTGTGGTTCTCGTCTCTCGTCTTTAGTTCACATCGTGGTTTTTGGGGCCTGTCTCCGGTATGACTAGCTGATCATTCATGGGATTGTCCTCGGTTTGTAGACTGGTAAGCCAAATGCCACTACCCTATCCTCACCGATGAGTCCGGTGTCCTCGATGCGTCCTTTCGATCATCAGTTCAACTGGCGGGCAATCAGATGTATGGGGTCCGGCCCCTTCGCGTTCGAAAGGGTGGGTCCTCTACGTACTACAATTCTCGTTTAGTAGCACATTTCTTCACTCTCTACACCTTGGATCTATTTCATGTCTTCCGTAGTGAGGTCAATTTAATCTATATACATAAAAAATTTGCTGCTGCCACATTTTGTTCAATACCCAGTTCTCCCAATCCTTTCGTTCGTGTGCTTTTCGCCGCAGATTCTGCTGGAGAGTACATCTCTCGTGCATTGCGAGGAGTCTTACTGAACAAGGGCCCACTAGTAGAAAAAGGGCCTAATAGTTCACTCATTAGTCCGCGGTTTGGTAAATGCACCAGGGCCTAATGGTACCATTAAGTCCCGGTTACGAAACGGCTATGCATTAATCCTCCCGGCTATTTGTGACGCCTATGTCCCGGGTTGTGTCCCACAGAACCCGGACTAAGGGTGTGTGGCAGGGCCCTGGTTGTCAGGCCGGGGCCCCACGAGGGCCCCTTTAGTCCCGTTTTGTGCACAAACGGTGGGACTATAGGTATAAAAAAACCCTTTAGTGCCGGTTCGTGTCACAAACCGGGACTAAAGGGGTCTAACCTTACGTCCTCGGTTGCGAGACAAACCGGGACTAAAGGGCAATTTTCAACTCTAACCCACCTTATAACGCCTTTTCAGTTTTGAAAAAACGAAAAAGAATGATAAAAACTATCAAAATATAAAATTCTTTGATATTTAGTTATGTTTACTACTCTACTTTAACAAATAAAGGGGGTCTTACATTTAAAAACATAAATTTTGACATGTTTTGTAAAAAAGTGTTTATGAACAAACAGATCAAACGACCTAATATCTTTTGCATACGATTCAAAAAAAAATTATAATCATACCATCAAATGTTTTCAGCCCCGAAACTCCCCTATCCGATTTTGACAGCCATTAAGGCTGTTTTGGGCAAAATTTTTAGAATCCGCAAAAACATGCTAAAAGGACAAATTTAATTCTTCAAATTTCAGTTTTTGAAATTTTATGGTTGGTTAATCTAGTTAACACTACTTATTCAAGAAAATGGGGTTAGCGTGTTAGCTAACATAATTATTCAATTAATATTATCATACAAATAATTTATTTGCACCTTTTTTTGATTTTGGTCAAATCTGATCAACTGTGGTCACTAGTGGTCAAACTACTTAGTCCAAGAAATAGGTATTATTGTTTACTTATAATATTGGTTTTTTAGAATAATATTTTCCAAAACTCAGCGGTGGAACGTGTGACTTCATGCTCCAAGCTAACTCCTGAGGTTCATAGAGACTTGACATAAGCTTAGTATGGGTTGGAAACCACACACAGTGCAGACCTTGGAAAATCGTAGTGGGGAAATAGAACTCGAGTTAGTCGTCGCTCAGGGCGGGGGTAGTGAGAGGATGGGTTTTTTCCTCGGCTGGGAATTGATTATTTGGAATGAGTCACTTCACACTTGAGCAGTGATTAGGGTGATTAGGTTAAAACTCGTCAAGAGTAAATTCAGAATTTGATCAAATCCAAAAATCAATTAAAACCTTTATCCCCGGGGCGGCTGTGATTGGTGTTAACAGCCCGGGACTAAAGGTCCCCAGACCCCGGCGCGGGCTCTTGCACGTGTTGCCCATTTAAGTGCCTTTTTCGTGTTGAACCGGGAATCAAAGGGGGGGGGGTCTATTAGATCCCCACCCTTAGTCTGGTTTCCAGACACCGCACTAAGTGCCTTGAAACCGGTACTATAGCCCCTTCTACACTAGTGTGGGGGCCTCCTTCCTCCCCAGTTCTCTGTCCTGGTGCTCATGCCCACAATGGTGTGGCTTACGAGCAACACGTCACCTTCTGAGGCAGCGCGTGCGATAAGGGACGCTGCCCTCCTTCACCTCACTTTTGGGGCTGAGCTATTTCCCTCCACCGGTATCCATCATTCGAACACGCCAGCATCTGCTTCTCGTGGCAGAGTGTATGTCTTTAGCGACGGGGCAAAATAGCTTTTTTATTGATCGTTCCCCTGATTATTCGAGCGCTAGGAGCGGCAAGTGCCGGTGGTAAGGCCAGCGGGAGCTCGTGTTGTTTGGTTGGTGTCTGCTAGGTGGCTTTCCGTGCGCGGCGTGGTGGAACGCCCAAACCGGTACCGCAGGTGCAGTAATGTTCAATGGTTTCGTGTTCTAGGATCAACATCGTATGAGTGCATAAGGGTCACTCGGGTGTGGGATCCGGTGGGGGGGGTTCGGGACTCGACGGGTGCGTATTTTTCCTCGGGATGTGACCATTTGATGATCCTCGTCCTTTCTAACCCCCTTCCATCCTCCTCGACCTTTTTCTGTGGAGGACATCTCTTTTCTCTCCTTTTCCTGCATACAACTCACCGTCGCCTCTGTGCCCATATGCCTCCCTTCTCCTTTCACCCTCCTTCGCCTGTGCAGACATGGCATAACCGCCCTCCAGGTCCCACAGTGTCTCTCCTCTTCTTCTCACTCCTTATTCGGACGGATCTCTCCACCTACATCCCCGATACATTCGCACGATCACCACCTTCATCACGATGCTTAGCTCCCCGTGCAGCACCGACTGTCTGCCCTGTCTCCCCGCGCCTCCCCAGAGTTCCCTACTACATAAGCCCTACTTTTCCTTTCCCTTACGCGTCGAATCGTCCACGAATTGGGGGAATCGCGTACCTGGATAATGCGGCGGGCATCAGGGAGACATTCTGGTGTGCCATCTTCCGCTTCTCAACGACTTATTTCCTTCGGCTGGCCTTGTCCTCAAACCTGGCTCGCTATTACTTCGTTCCCGATAAATGGTCTTGTTCGACTGTACTTGATCCTAGTAACCCAATCTATAAATATCAGCAGATGCTGATTTTATCAATCCCCAATGGCGTATTTTTGCGAATGGTCAGAAGGAGATTCTGCTGGGCACTCGAAGCGCTGTTCAACGACCGACACATGCCCACAAACAAGGTGGAGAGACGCCTACAAGGCGACCCTCACTCCACGCAGCGCAGAAGAAGAGGGTTATTCTTGTGTGTCTTCATCACGTGTTCGGACGGCGTAGGCGGATGAAATTAATAAAGCCCTAAGCAGTGAGCGGGATGGAACAAGCACCGGTTCCAGCGCAATCTGATAATTACTACTATGTAATAACTATAAATGCTATGTTAGGTGTAAGTGAGGTGTGGTGACAGTTGTGATTTGTGCTGATGGTTGAAGATTTATCTGATCGAGATTGGTATTGTGTCACCAATTTCGACTCGCGCTTGTCATGCCATATGTCACTGTTTATTTTTATGTGAGTGAGGGGTCGATGGTCACTATGCTAGTCAGAGAAACTACAAGTTTTTGTACAACGTACTGACAACGGCCAACGAGGAAATGAAACACAGATGAATCACAGAAGACGAAGTATGCGGAAAAAAAAACGAGGGTTCCTAGGATTTCCTTTCTAAAGCGAGCGACCGCCTTGACCCAGATTGATAGCGAGCGTCCGTCTTCTAACGCCAGCCCTTGAGATGGTGAGTCGGCCCAGCGCCGCCGTTGCCTCATCGGATGTGCCCACCGGGGCATTCCTCCTTGTAACTCCGCGCACGCGGCCGTCATCGACCAATGCTCCCTTCTGCGGCTGCTCCTTGCCCGGTGAGGCGGTGGTGCTTGTGCCGCACCTACGTGCCCTGGGTCTGCCCGCCGAGGGCTGCGGCGCAGGCTGCTGCCGGTTGCCGCTGCTGCACGTAGCCGTCGGCCGCTCCCGTCCGGATTCCTATGGAGAACTCGGGTGGTGGTGCTAGGCCGGGCGACCCGCGCTCCTGTGCTTCTTGTGCGCGTGGGGGGTTGCCTTACTGTGGTGGTGATGGTGGTGGTGGTGTGTGCGCGTACAGGCGGCGTGGATGGCCTCGGCCTTCCACCGGTGCTTCGTGTGCGCGCCTCACTTCGGCCCACACGTCCCCCAGGCAGTTCCGTACACGGGTCCACTTGCCTTCTGGTGGCCGCACACAGCAGCAAGCAGCACCGCGCTGCAGCAAGCATACGACAAAAACACGGAGAAAAGTGAGCAATTGAGCGTCGTGAACATGAAGAAAATATTCCACCTTTACTAAACGGAAATGCTTACGACCTGCGGGTAGCGTGGTGAGCCAGCAGGCCGAACCTGGAAGCCAAGCCGATGCATATGTACTGGAGAGTCGTCAGCTCAGGTCCCAGGTCAGCTCGAGCACCTTGGTGTGCTGTTTCCACAGAGTGTAAGCAGATAGATGAGCTAAAATGATCAGAAAGGAGCAAGAGTCACCGCCCGATCCGAATATTACTACCGAAAACATGTATATATACTGCAATGATCTGCCGGGTGAAGAAATCGATCACGCGGTCCCACGTGGTTGACGCCACACCAGTTTTCCGGAATGGCTTCGAATGAAACCCGTGATAGCCACGGCTTCTTATGCTGCGTTCGGTGGATTGGGGGAGCCGATCTTACATGAGTGTTCAAGGGCAGGGGGAGGGCAGTTAAGCATGTAGCTCAGAGATGGACACAACTTCACAACACATTACTCCCTCCGTTCCTAATGTAGGAGTCTTTTTAGATGTATTTCAAATGACGACAACAGTACCGGAATCGTATTATAGGCCCTATTTTAAGAGTGTAGATTCACTCTTTGCATCCGTAGTGTTAGTCCTTTGTCTGGAATCTCTAAAAGACTTACCTCTGTGAAACAGAGGGGAGTAATTTGTCCATGGTAAAGGGGATCTGGATCGTGCGAGACACACAGGTCAGTGATATGGTCGATCAAAAAGTTTAGTGTAAGTCACAAGACATACAGCTGACCTCCAAGATCCGGGATGAGACATTGTAAAGCACTCAGCACAGTTGCGAGAATACCTATCGTCCCCTGCGCCGGTGATTTTTACAGGAAAACTAAGCTAATGAATCCTAACAAGGACTACAATTGAACAAACAATGTGTCAGTGACCTAGTTGTTCCATTGTCACCGAACTTTGGCTGTAGAGAGAACGGCACTCCCTGCTCTGTCAGTTCACTGAAATCGTCCGACGCTATTTAAATAGCTGCAATCCACCACAGCAAATCCCATTTTATTCCTAAACAGGACTTTGGACTTTTAGGACATGACTTGAGCTGTCTTTCTGGTTTCCCCGCTACAGACTCCATCCGAGCAGCCATCCAGATTATTTTTATGTCTTGCGTCCTGGAATGGGAACCAAATAAATAGAAGCGGATAAGCACTTGTGGTGCTCAGGTTTCATGACTTAAGAATTGCTCCTGCACATTAAATGGCAGGGTAGCTTCATGAAAGAACTAGAATGAGCAAATAACCACAGCAGGGAACTGTGCTGATGAGTTAGTTAACTGATAATGAAGTGTTGCAAGCATCGTCAATCACATAAAAAACATACGATCGGCGAGACCGCAATAAATAGGTACTCCACATAACTGATCCCTTAAGCGAGGAGTCCGAAACTGTAAAAGGAGTAAGCCTCATCATAGTTCAACGGAAACACTGAGGAGGACCTAGTAATCATCTATTTACTTTTCGCAATTGTTTTATATGTCAATATATCTGCAGTCCGAAACGATGTGGTGCGTGCATGTGGGTATGCATGGAATAGAAGGTTATTTCATGCAATTGACAAGAAGGATGAAATGGTGGTAGAAATAGGTACAGTGGCACCTAGACCATCTTAGTAGAAAAGAAAATATTGCAATTAAATAAGCGTGATCAAAAGTAATATTATCTAACATTATCATAAGGTATTCGTCCTTGCAAAGAAATTACAATTTCCTTGGCGATGCATACGCGTCAGCTATTTGAAGCTTCCAGTTTGCCAGTGTTCTTAATTGTTGACCTATGGCAGTACCACCGTATGGCTTTAAAGGCTTTTCCAACTGTAGGGCATTAATGCCAATTATTTTCCCTGGACTCCTGAAATTGAGAAATAGTGTCAAGGTATGACATATATAACTAATCTAATATACGAACCCCGCTGATCCATATTAGTACAACTTTAATTAAAGTTGTACTAAAAGCAGCGACCAAGTAATATGGATCGGAGGGAGTATCATTTTTATTCACGCAAGGGCAACTCATTAACCATCCTAAAAAAGACTAAAAATAATTTCTGAATTCACTCTAAGAGCTAAAAGTTACCACTCATTTGGAGAAAAATGGGAAATATTTACGCACGTTATCTTTTAAACTGTCTAGATTACAAAAAAGACACATTAATAATTCCCCAAACATAAGCATAAAGTTGATAGCAAATACACCAAATTTTACCTTTTTACATAACAAATGTCTACTACTGGCACAAAATTGCCATGGGAGTGAAGTAGTTTTGAATCAATATGAAAATTACGTACTGAGCATGATGCTTAATTAAAGTGTAGGACACTGTGGAATAGAAATTTTGATTATGCTCGTAGGCCCGAATGTGCCAACATTTAAGATGCTATGTTGAAATTTTTACCTGCACTTCAATAGTAGAGTCATCTGTACTTTAACCCAATTGTCAAATACAAAAAATAAAAATGCGTAATCATTAAGCAGTAACTCTGGTATACATAATTTATATCATAGCACTCAGCTCTAGCAAGCAAATGATAGTATTCCAGGACTATCTGTGATTCCCAATAAGAATGTACATGAACTCCTGCATCCTGTCATTGGTATTTTATCAACTCTGTTATCCAATGGTGCCTAAAATGGGACTCAAGAATAAATGGTGGGGAAAATATACTGGGTGTTGTTGATCCTATCAAATCACCCCACTCCCTGTACAATATACTGGGGCTCTTGCTTTCTGTTTCTTAATCCGGTTTGTCGTGCAGACCGGAGACAAATGGTGAACCAAACTCAAGACTAACAGTTACATATTAGCGTTGTGCTTCCCAACAGAAGCTCGACTACTATGCTGGCAAAAGCAAATACTTAACACTTGCTAATTCGCAACTGTACCTCCTTACAATTCCAAAGCTGATTGTACAAGCACTCGAAAATGGGTGATGCACAGAGTTAGGCTGGTTTCTGTAAGCTCGTACCCACACCAATCTGTTGGCCCTTCAAACCATCTAATTTAACGACCCTCCAACAGCACCCCTTGAAGAACTCATCGCCAGGACTTGTGGTTGACCGTCACTACCACCCTTCAATATTTCAGATATCAGACGAAAATTTGAAGTCCGTGAGAGAAATACACGTATCATAATTACTGATCCTTCCGTGGAGTCACAAGATAGAAGTCTTCAAATGCTTTGTATCCTTGTATAACTAAACAAGTCACCATGAGATATGCTCTCAATAAAGTTATCTTTATAACACTTAACTCTTCTCTGGATCTAACAATAACCTCCTGAGTACACAAGTTGAATTGATAAAGGTCAATACTGCTGTTGCATAAGTGCTTTGCATATTCACAGTCCAAAACAGCAAACTAGATAAGAACATAAAATTAGTCCTTTGGACGATACTTTGATTTGATAAATAAATCGAGATATTCAGATATTAGTCCTTAAAGGGCACAACAGATCGAACACATAAAAGCGCAGTATGCCACAGGGTCCGACTTGATAGAATCTCCAGTTGCAAAGAGCCATGTGAAAAACATAATATCATTCTTCAGGACGATGATTTTGCTTATGCCTATTAGTGGCCAACAATATTTTTTCAGCATGTACCTATCATGTAATTTCTTCAGAGGCGTATTCTATACACTAGTCCTTACAAGTGAACAGTCGCAGATTTTAGTGCCTACCGTTACAGAAGAGCCTTTCTTTACTTGTACTCTGAGCTTGAACCAATTGAACCTTTCTTATTCCAAAACAAATGAGACCCTGTTTATAAGCATGGAGATACAGTGAATACACAGACTTTACTCAAATTCTTGACCCTTAATATGATTAAAAAACAATGGACGATGTGAACAGCATATAAGTTTGCATGACTATTACTCTGCAAGATCTACTTACAAATACTGATAAATAACGAGATCACCATTAATCCCCAGAAACGTGAACTCGCCTACTTGAATGATGTTAGTACCTAAACGTAAGACTAATGAACAATGGTCAGACAGAAATAGAAGTACAAGATATTAGGATATCGTGCCCATTCAAGTTTTTTTTAGTGAACTTAGCAGGTGGAATCTCTTTAAGACAATATTTGAACATATTCACAAAGATATCTCACAATTATGCCCTTGTAATACCAATTCACCTTGGAAAACGTACACGAGTGCGCCGTATTAGCATCATATGCCTTTAATCTTTAATCAACTGCAAAGAGACTCATGCAATGTGAAATATGTTACACAGATGTTATACTGAAATACAGAAATGCTCACAAAAAATATCACTTTTGTTTAACTCAACAACATTGATCGCACAGACGAACCACCGGCGATGAGGCCCACTTGACAGCAACAACCGGCTAGTGGCATGCTAAAGTGTAGAGGAATCCTTAGATTTCCGATGAAAAAGACGAGGAGCATTAGAATCGATGGAGACATAGTAGATCATCTACGCTACATGTAAAATACAATAACACAAACTAAACGAGTATAATGAACCTGCAGAGGCCTCATTGCCACAAGACGTTGGAAAGAATCTTCTAGTCCTTATTTTCTCCTTTCTCAAAAAAATTCAACAAGGTTTGGGATTTTTTATTGGCTCAACATGGAGCGATCAAGAGGGAGTGCGGAAACACTATGAGCACCACACCCCCGGCGGTCGTGCAATAGCAGGATGACTCTATAGCAACCACCACCCCATGACACCAAAACCGCTGGCCACCTAGCACAGTCATATAAGACCAAAGCGTATGCGTATTCTGCCTGCTATGGAAGAAGAAAGAAAAAAAAGCCCAAAGACACTCAGATCCTCGGTTTAATTTGGCTGGCAAGGACTGTTTGGTTCATATGCTACTACTCCAGACACTGAGATAATAAGGATGGCAAAGGTCAGTCGTTTCACCTCTGTAATGCTCAATTACGTGACCGCCGTTCTTATCCCGATAACACGCTAGCCATATATCATGAAATAGACATCAGTAGGTATAATTGAACATACGTATAAATATGGATGCAGTACATTCGAGGTAAAGTTCTGAAGATATGAATGGTCAGGATATTAAATGGTATATTCCTACAAACAATTGTATACGTAAAGGGTTATACTATTAGTAAAACTCCTCCAAGATTGCGACAGGACGATTATAGCTGTCCTCAAACTGGAAAAGGTGGGTCCTGTGATTACGAAGATCTACCAATTGAATCTCCTCCCAGAAAATATTGAGAGATGACAACCTGATCAATTGTGGAATCGGTCCCCAAAGTTTTTTTTTACCTTTCCCAAGCTCCAACAACATCAGCAACCAGCATCTGGACTCACCTTGTGTCTCTGCGAAAACATTGTTCCTCTCGGTTTATAAGCACTCCTGAAGAAGAAACGAGCAACATAATGAAATCAGCTCCGAGTCTCAAATGCATTTTTTATAGAGTATAGGTTACTGGTAGGTAACAGTTGATATCACGTGATATGACTAACTTTCAGTGCCACAATCTGCATATAAACAACAAATCAGACAAGCAAAAGCGCTAAAAAACATTTTCAGATGCCAATGGGGTCTTTGCTATAACAAATGATGGATGCAAAACACGTAACATAAACCGTTCCCCACTCCCTAGCGATATCAAGATCATATCTGATGGCATTCCCAATATTTCGATTAGCTCTGGAAGACTTTTGGTAAACCCGCTTCGTGTCGCCGCTCCCTGTCTTATCCATGACCAATGAGAAATAACTCCCTATGATGTGCCCATTCCAAACCTAGAATAACGACATTTCATTTCAGCAACGCTACTCGTACGTAGGGCCCGCAAAGTGATGGGAACGCGGCAGCAACAGGGCTAGGTCGCCAAGAGCCTGGTAAATAGCGTGCTATTTCCAGCTAACGTAGTTACCACCTAAAATCCCATCTCCTGAACTAATCGCGATAATGCAATAACATCGCCCACCACAACACAACAAAATAGGAGAAGTACGAAGCCACATTGTATGGTGGCTGAGGCTGTTTTGGGATCTTTCTAAGATCTTGAAGTGGAAAGCGGTCATCCTACTGCGTATCATCAGCGAAAAACCAGCCTCCCGTCTGCTTATGCAGGGGGCACAGGCAGGGGGCTTTACCCTGATGTACTGATGCGTAGAGGCGCGTAGGCGGCGGACCTTGTTTTGATGAAACGGTGAGTAGAAGACGAGGGTGATGCCCGCAGGACATCGGTCCTGCACCAAATACGCGACTTCGCATACGTTTCTCCTCTGACCTCCACCACCGGGCAGGATCCGGCAGCCAGCGACTATTCGCCGCCCGCTCTGAATACGAGCCGCGCCGAAGCGCCATACAGAACCCGTCAGGTAAAAACACACGCCGACTCCGCGGCGGGGAATTGATCGGGGCTTCGCAGAGGAGGATGAGGATTAGGACATGCCTTACTGACAGCCCAGCTGGGGACCGGCCGAGGTTTGAAAGGACGAGCTTTGCTGGTCGCAGTCGAGGGGCGCCCCGCCGGCCCCCCGAGTGCCCAGGGTGCGCAGCGCTACCTGGCGGGACTTGGCTAGATCTTCGCCCCGTACGGCGGGACGACCGCGACCTCAGGAGCGGCCGCTGGCTGCAGGAGGAGGAACACGCGTGGTTAACCGGGCCGGGAGGAGGGGGTGTGACGAGGACTAGGAGCCTCGGCCCGGTGCCGTCGCGGTGGCTAAGGCGAGTGGGTAAGGTGGCAGCGTGGTGGGGGAGTGAGTCGCATCAACTGTCTTGCTGAAACCGCAATGCGCGCGCCTCCGCTTGAAATGGATATTTTTTTGTTTTGAGTGAAACCGCTTGAAATGGAATGGCGAAAACGTAACCGCTTGAGCGCATTGCCATGGGCCCCGGCCTCTTGGGCTTGCTGTTGTCTCCGGCCTCCGGACTCCGGTTCCCACTAGTCTTTTTTCTTAGTTTCTTTTTTCGTTGGATCCCCACTAGAGACTCTAATACATTTAATAACCCTACAAAAACTGGACCCTACATTTTTTCTCAAAAAACAAAAATTAAGAAACTAAGTTATCTACAGGTTTGAGCAAGAAAGCACTACAGCACTTCCAAAAAAGGTGTCTTACTATTCTATAAGGATCGTTTAGACAATCAATTCTGTCTTTAAGTCATGTGTCATGAAGCAAGCCATATACAGAGCCTCTGTGAGGTCTATGCAGCTAACCATCTGGTACTAATAAATCCTTCAAAGTGTTCATTGTTTGTTCGGTAGTTCATGTCCCTGGGAGAACGTTAAAATGTTCTGGCAGGCCACATCTTCTGGAATTTGAAGAGAAATATTTGGGTTTGCCTACTCCATAATAGTCCCAAATAAAAATTTCCAAACCTTGCAAGTAAGATGACAGCAATCGTTGTTGTTTTGCC
>JAAAXO010000424.1:0-35562 GCA_011799875.1 Thinopyrum elongatum
GGGGGACGAGAAATGGGCGGGATGTTTAGCATCTGCCCACATTTAATCACATGGGCTAACGTGGATTGTCAGAAACCTACATATGCACAATCTAAAATAGGCAGGAATAAGTGCTGTTACGGATTGAATACAAGAACGAGCAACTGGTGAAGTATGATGCAACCAGAAAAGGTTTGTGCAATCGCTAAAGATGCTAACAAATGGTGCAAGCTCCAGGCCGTGCACGAAAGTTTATTGGTACTGAAGGAGTGGCAGAGGCATCTCGGAGTGTGGAATATACGCTTTGATGAGTGATCAAAGCATATGGTTTTATACAGACTTTTGGAGAGAGCCGTGTTTTACAAGAAAGTGAGTGGGAGCTCTGTAGCGTTTCTAATATTAATGGTGGTGACATATTGTTGATTGGAATGATATAGAATTTCTGGATAGCAATAAAGGATACTTGAATAGAATTTTTCAAAAAAAAAGACCTCGGGAGTTGCTTAAGTATTGAGCATCAAGATCTATAGGGATAGATCGAGACGCTTAATAGGACTTTCACAAAGCACTAACCTTGACAAGATTTTGAGAAGTTTTAAATGGATCAGTCAAGAAGGATTTCTTGCCTGTGTTACAAGTTGTAAATTGAGTAAGACTCAAAACCTGACCACCCAGAAGATAGAAGAGAATGAAGTCATTCCCATCCCTCAGTAATAGGTTCTATAAAGTATGCCATGCTATTTACCAGACCAGTTTGTGTGCCTTGCTATGAGTTTAGCAGGAGGTACGATAGTGATCCAGAATGACGCATGGATAGCGGTCAAAGTTATCCTTAGTTACCTAAGAGGACTAAGGAAAAGTTTCTCGGTTATGGATGTGATAAAGAGTTCGTCGTAAAGGTATACGTCGATGCAAGCTTTGACACTAATCTAGATGACTCTAAGTCTCAATCTAGATACTATGAAAGTGAAAGCAATTAGCTAGAGTAGCTCCGTGCAGAGCATTGTAGACATAGAAATTTGCAAGATACAACGGATCTGAATGTGCAGAACCGTTGACAAAACTTCTCTCACAAGCAAAACATGATCACACCTTAATACTCTTTGGGTATTAATCACATGGCGATGTGAACTAGACTATTGACTGTAGTAAACCCTTTGGGTGTTGGTCACATGGCGATGTGAACTGTGGGTGTTAATCACATGGCGATGTGAACTATTGGTGTTAATCACATGGCGATGTGAACTTGATTATTGACTCTAGTGCAAGTGGGGAGCAAGGAAATATGCCCTAGTGGCAATAATAAAGTTGTTATTTATATTTCCTTATATCATGATAATGTTTATTATTCATGCTAGAATTGTATTAACCAGAAACTTGATACATGTGAATACATAGACAAAACAAAGTGTCCCTAGTAGTCCTCTACTTGACTAGCTCGTTAATCAAAATGGTTAAGTTTCCTGACCATAGACATGTGTTGTCATTTAATGAACGGGATCACATCATTTGGAGATGATGGATGACAAGACCCATCCGTTAGCTTAGCATAATGATCGTTAAATTTTATTGCTATTGCTTTCTTCATGACTTATACATATTCCTCTGACTATGAGATTTCAACTCCCGAATACTGGAGGAACACTTTGTGTCTATCAAACGTCACAACGTAATTGGTGATTATAAAGATGCTCTACAGGTGTCTCGAAGGTGTTTGTTTGGTTGGCATAGATCAAGATTAGGATTTGTCACTCCGTGTTCGGGAGGTATCTTTGGGCCCTCTCGGTAATGCACATCACTACAAGCCTTGCAAGCAATGTGACTAATGAGTTAGTTACGGGATGATACATTACGGAACGAGTAAAGAGACTTGCCAGTAACGAGATTGAACTAGGTATGATGATACCGACGATCGAATCTCGGGCAAGTAACATACCGATGACAAAGGGAATAACGTATGTTGTTATGCGGTTTGACCGATAAAGATCTTCGTAGAATATGTAGGGAGCCAATATGAGCATCCAGGTTACGCTATTGGTTATGACTGGAGATGTGTCTCGGTCATGTCTACATAGTTCTCGAACCCGTAGGGTCCGCACGCTTATGTTCGATGACGATTTGTATTATGAGTTATGTGATTTGATGCCCGAAGTTTGTTGGAGTCCCAGCTGAGACACACGACATGACGAGAGTCTCGAAATGGTCGAGAGGTAAGATTCATATATTGGAGGGCTATATTCGGACACCGGCAAGGTCCCGAGTGATTCAGGTATTTTTCGGAGTACCGGGGAGTTACGGGAATTCACCGGGAGAAGTAATGGGCCTTTCTGGGCCATACGGGGAAAGGAGAGGCATGCCACGTGAGGAGGCACGCGCCCCACCTTGCCCAAACCGAATTGGACTAGGGGAGGGGGCGCAGCCCCTCTTTCCTTCTCCCTCTCCTTTCCCCCTTTCCTACTCCGTATGGGAGGTGGAATCCTACTAGGACTAGGGAGTCCTAGTAGGACTCCACCACCTTGGTGCGCCCCCCCTTTGGCGCGGCTGCCCCCCCCCCTCCCCCTTTATATACGTGGGAGGGGGGCACCCTAGATGACACAAGTTGATATTTTAGCCGTGTGCGGTGCCCCCCTCCACAGAAACACACCTCGGTCATTATGTCGTAGTGCTTAGGCGAAGCCCTGCGCCGGTAACTTCATCATCACCGTCACCACGCCGTCGTGCTGACGAAACTCTCCCTCGACCTCAGTTGGATCAAGAGTTCGAGGGACGTCATCGTGCTGTACGTGTGCAGATCGCGGAGGTGTCGTGCGTTCGGTACTTGATCGGTTGGATCGCGAAGACGTTCGACTACATCAACCGCGTTACTAAACGCTTCCGCTTTCGGTCTACGAGGGTACGTAGACACACTCTCCCCGCTCGTTGCCATACATCACATAGATAGATCTTGCATGATACCACTGTTGGGGAACGTAGTATTTCAAAAAATTTACCTACGATCATGCAGGATCTATCTATTTGATGTATAGCAACGAGCGGGGAGAGTGTGTCCACGTACCCTCGTAGACCGAAAGCGGAAGCGTTTAGTAACGCAGTTGATTTAGTCGAACGTCTTCGCGATCCAACCGATCAAGTACCGAATGCACGGCACCTCCGCGATATGCACACGTACAGCTCGATGACGTCCATCGAACTCTTGATCCAGCTGAGGTCAAGGGAGAGTTTCGTCAGCACTACGGCGTGGTGACGGTGATGATGAAGTTACCGGCGCAGGGCTTCGCCTAAGCACTACGACAATATGACCGAGGTGTGTTTCTGTGGAGGGGGGCACCGCACACGGCTAAAAGATCAACTTGTGTCTTCTAGGGTGCCCCCCTCCCACGTATATAAGGAGGGAGGGGGAGGCACCCGCCCAAGGGGGGCGCACCAAGTGTGGAGTCCTACTAGGAATCTCCCTAGTCCTAGTAGGATTCCACCTCCCATACGGAGTAGGAAAGGGGGAAAGGAGAGGGAGAAGGAAAGAGGGGCTGCGCCCCCTCCCCTAGTACAATTCGGTTTGGGCAAGGGGGGGCGCGTGCCTCCTCATGTGGCCTGCCTCTCCTTTTCCCGTATGGCCTAGAAAGGCCCATTACTTCTCCCGGTGAATTCCCGTAACTCCCCGGTACTCCGAAAAATATCCGAATCACTCAGAACCTTTCCGGTGTCCGAATATAGCCTTCCAATATATGAATCTTACCTCTCGACCATTTGGAGACTCCTCGTCATGTCCGTGATCTCATCCGGGACTCCGACAACTTCGGTCATCAAATCACATAACTCATAATACAAATCGTCATCGAACGTTAAGCGTGCGGACCCTACGGGTTCGAGAACTATGTAGACATGACCGAGACACATCTCCGGTCAATAACCAATAGCGGAACCTAGATGCTCATATTTGCTCCTACATATTCTACGAAGATCTTTATCGATCAAACCGCATAACAACATACGTTATTCCCTTTGTCATCGGTATGTTACTTGCCCGAGATTCGATCGTCAGTATCATCATACCTAGTTCAATCTCGTTACTGGCAAGTCTCTTTTCTCGTTCCGTAATGCATCATCCCGTAACTAACTCATTAGTCACATTGCTTGCAAGGCTTATAGTGATGTGCATTACCGAGAGGGCCTAGAGATACCTCTCCGATACACGTAGTGACAAATCCTAATCTTCATCTATGCCAACCCAACAAACACCTTCGGAGACACCTGTAGTGCATCTTTATAATCACCCAATTACGTTGTGACGTTTGATAGCACACAAAGTGTTCCTCCGGTATTCGGGAGTTGCATAATCTCATAGTCAGAGGAATATGTATAAGTCATGAAGAAAGCAATAGCAATAAAACTTAACGATCATTATGCTAACCTAACGGATGTTGTTGCCCATCACATCATTCCCTAATGATGTGATCTCGTTCATCAATGACAACACTGTCTATGGTCAGGAAACTTAACTATCTTTGATTAACGAGCTAGTCAGTAGAGGCATACTAGGGACACTTTGTTTTGTCTATGTATTCACACATGTATCAAGTTTCCGGTTAATACAATTCTAGCATGAATAATAAACATTTATCATGATATGAGGAAATATAAATAACAACTTTATTATTGCCTCTAGGGCATATTTCCTTCAGTCTCCCACTTGCACTAGAGTAAATAATCTAGTTCACATTGCCATGTGATTTAACACCAATAGTTCACATCTTTATGTGATTAACACCCATAGTTCACATCGGCACGTGACCAACACCCAAAGGGTTTACTAGAGTCAATAATCTAGTTCACATCGCTATGTGATTAACACCGAAAGAATACTAAGGTGTGATCATGTTTTGCTTGTGAGAGAAATTTAGTCAACGGGTCTGCCATAATCAGATCCGTATGTATTTTGCAAATTTCTATGTCTACAATGCTCTACATGGAGCTACTCTAGCTAATTGCTCCCACTTTCAATACGTATCTAGATTGAGACTTAGAGTCATCTAGATCAGTGTGAAAGCTTGCATCGACGTACCTCTTACGACGAACTCTTCATCACCTCCTAACCGAGAAACATTTCCTTAGGCCTCTAAGGATAATTTTACGCTGTCTAGTGATCTACTCTTGGATCACTATTGACCCCCTTGACAAACTCATGGAAAGGTACACAACAGGTTTGGTACACAGCATGGCATACTTATAGAACCTATGGTTGAGGCATAGGGAATGACTTTCATCTCCTCTATCTTCTGTCTGGTGTCATGCTTTGAGTATTACTCAACTTAATACCTTGAATACAGGCAAGAACTATTCTTTGACTGATCCTTTTTGAACTCCTTCAAAACTTTGTCAAGGTATGTGCTTTGTGAAAGTCTTATTAAGCGTCTCGATCTATCCCTATAGATCTTGATGCTCAATACTTAAGCAGCTTCATCGAGGTCTTTTATTGAAAAATTCTTATTCAAGTATCCTTTTATGCTATCCAGAAATTCTATATCATTTCCAATCAGCAATATGTCATCCACATATAATATCAAAAATGCTATAGAGCTCCCATTCACTTTCTTGTAAATACAGGCTTCTCCAAAAGTCAGTATAAAACCATATGCTTTGATCACACTATCACAGCGTATATTCCAACTCCGAGATGCTTGCACCAGTCCATAAATGGATCACTGGAGCTTGCACACTTTGTTAGCACCTTTAGGATCGACAAAACCTTATGGTTGCATCATATACAACTCTTCTTTGAGAAATCCATTAAGGAATGCAGTTTTGACATCCATTTGCCAGATTTCATAATAATAAAATGCGGCAATTGCTAACATGATTCGGACAGACTTAAGCATCGCTACGAGTGAGAAAATCTCATCGTAGTCAACACTTTGAACTTGTCAAAAACCTTTTGTGACAATTCGAGCTTTGTAGATAGTAACACTACCATCAGCGTCCGTCTTCCTATTGAAGATCCATTTATTCTTAATGGCTTGCTGATCATCCGGCAAATCCACCAAAGTCCACACTTTGTTCTCATACATGGATCCTATCTCAGATTTCATGGCCTCAAGCCATTTCGCGGAATCTGGGCTCATCATCGCTTCCTCATAGTTCCTAGGTTCGTCATGGTCTAGTAACATGACTTCCAGAACAGGATTACCGTACCACTCTGGTGCGGAACGTACTCTGGTTGACCTACGAGGTTCTGTAGTAACTTGATCTGAAGCTTAATGATCATCATCATTAGCTTCCTCACAATTGGGGTAGGCATCACTGGAACTGATTTTCTGATGAACACTTCCAATTCAAGAGAAGGTATAATTACCTCATCAAGTTCTACTTTCCTCCCACTCACTTCTTTCGAGAGAAACTCCTTCTCTAGAAAGGATCCATTCTTAGCAACGAATATCGTGCCTTCGGGTCTGTGATAGAAGGTGTACCCAACAGTCTCCTTTGGGTATCCTATGAAGACGCATTTCTCCGATTTGGGTTTGAGCTTATCAGGTTGAAGATTTTTCACGTAAGCATCGCAGCCCCAAACTTTAAGAAATGACAGCTTAGGTTTCTTGCCAAACCACAGTTCATACGGTGTCGTCTCAACGGATTTAGATGGTGCCCTATTAAACGTGAATGCAGCTGTCTCTAATGCATAACCCCAAAACGATAGTGGTAAATCGGTAAGAGACATCATAGATCGCACCATATGTAATAAAGTACGGTTACGACATTCGGACACACCATTATGCTGTGGTGTTCCAGGTGGCGTGAGTTGCGAAACTATTCCATATTGTTTTAAATGAAGACCAAACTCGTAACTCAAATATTTGCCTCCGCGATCAGATCGTAGAAACTTTATTTTCTTGTTACGATGATTTTCCACTTCACTCTGAAATTCTTTGAACTTTTCAAACATTTCAGACTTGTGTTTCATTAAGTAGATATACCCATATCTGCTCAAATCATCTATGAAGGTCAGAAAATAACGATACCCGCCGCGAGCCTCAATACTCATCGGACCGCATACATCGGTATGTATTATTTCCAATAAGTCATTGGCTCGCGCCATTGTTCCGGAGAACGGAGTCTTAGTCATCTTGCCCATGAGGCATGGTTCGCAAGTACCAAGTGATTCATAATCAAGTGATTCCAAAATCCCATCTGCATGGAGTTTCTTCATGCGCTTTACACCAATATGACCTAAACAGCAGTGCCACAAATATGTTGCACTATCATTATCAACTTTCCATCTTTTGGCATCAATATTATGAATATATGTATCACTACGATCGAGATTTCAATAAACCATTTATATTGAGTGTATGACCATAGAAGGTTTTATTCATATAAACAGAACAACAATTATTCTCTAACTTAAATGAATAACTGTCTCGCAATAAACATGATCCAATTATATACATGCTCAACGCAAACACCAAATAACATTTATTTAGGTCCAACACTAATCCCGAAGCTAGAGGGAGTGTGCGATGGTGATCTTATCAACCTTGGAATCACTTCCAACACACATCGTCACCTCGTCATTAACGTCTCTGTTCATTTTGCAACTCTTGTTTTGAGTTACTAATGTTAGCAATTGAAGCGGTATCAAATACCCAGGGCTCTATAACACTAGTAAATACACATCAATAACATGTATATCAAATATACCTTTTTTCACTTTGCCATCCTTCTTATCCGCCAAGTATTTGGGCAGTTCGCTTCCAGTGACCATTTCCTTTGCAGTAGAACCACTCAGTTTCAGGCTTAGGTCCAACTTGGGTTTCTTCCCGGGAGTAGCAACTTCTTGCTATTCTTCTGAAGTTCCCTTTCTTGCCCTCGCCCTTTTTCTTGAAACTAGTGGTCTTGTCAACCATCAACACTTGATGCAATTTCTTGATTTCTACCTTCGCCGTTTCAGCATCGCGAGAGGTTGGGAATCGTTTTCGTCATCCCTTGTATTTATAGTTCATCACGAAGTTCTAGTAATTGGTGATAGTGACTAGAAATCTGTCAATCACTATCTATCTGGAAGATTAACTCCCACTTGATTCAAGCGATTGTAGTACCCAGACATTCTGAGCACATGCTCACTAGCTGAGCTATTCTCCTCCATCTTGTAGGCAAAGTACTTGTCAGAGGTCTCATACCTTTCGACACGGGCATGAATCTGAAATACCAATTTCATCTCTTGGAACATCTCATATGCTCCGTGGCGTTCAAAATGTTTTTGAAATCCCGGTTCTAAGCCGTAAAGCATGGTGCACTAAACTATCAAGTAGTCATCATATCGAGCTTGCCAAACGTTCATAACGTCTGCATCTGCTCCTGCAACAGGTCTGTCACATAGCGGTGCATCAAGGACATAATTCTTCTGTGCAGCAATGAGGATAATTCTCAGATCACGGACCAAGTCCGCATCATTGCTACTATCGTCTTTCAACTTAGTTTTCTCTAGGAACATATCATAAATAAAAATGGGGAAGCTATACGCGAGCTATTGATCTACAACATAGATATGCAAATACTATCAGGACTAAGTTCATGATAAATTTAAGTTCAATTAATCATATTACTTAAGAACTTCCACTTAGATAGACATCCCTCTAATCATCTAAGTGATCACGTGATCCAAATCAACTAAACCATGTCCGATCATCACGTGAGATGGAGTATTTTTCTATGGTGAACATCATAATGTTGATCATATCTACTATATGATTCACGCTCGACCTTTCGGTCTCAGTGTTCCGAGGCCATATATGCATATGCTAGGCTCGTCAAGTTTAACCCGAGTATTCTGCGTGTGCAAAACTGGCTTGCACCCATTGTATGTGAACGTAGAGCTTATCACACCCGATCATCACATGGTGTCTCGGCACGACGAACTTTCGCAACGGTTTATACTCAGGGAGAACACTTGTACCTTGAAATTTAGTGAGAGATCATCTTATAATACTACCGCCGTACTAAGCAAAATAAGATGCATAAAAGGATTAACATCACATGCAATTCAATATGTGACATGATATGGTCATCATCATCTTGTGCTCTTGATCTCCATCATCGAAGCCCCATCATGATCTCCATCGTCACCGACGTGACACCTTGATCTCCATCGTAGCATCGTTGTCGTCTCGCCAAGTATTGCTTCTACGACTATCGCTACCGCTTAGTGATAAAGTAAAAATAATTACATGACGATTGCATTGCATACAATAAAGCGACAACCATATGGCTCCTGCCAGTTGCCGATAACTCTGTTACAAAACATGATCATCTCATACAACAAATTATGTCACATCATGTCTTGCCCATATCACATCACAACAAGCCCTGCAAAAACAAGTTAGACGTCCTCTACTTTGTTGTTGCAAGTTTTACGTGGCTGCTACGGGCTTCGACCAAGAACCGTTCTTACCTACGCATCAAAACCACAACGTGGTGTTGTGATTGTTTTTTGATCTTCTAAAAAAACCCTCTTCATTGAAACCGGTTCAACTAAAGTGAGAGAGACAGACACCCGCCGGTCACCTTTAAGCAACGAGTGCTCGCAGCGGTGAAGCCAGTCTCGCATAAGCGTACGCGTAATGTCGGTCCGGGCCACTTCATCTCACAATACCGCTGAACCAAGTAACAACTAGTAACGGCAAGCAATATGTATACACCCACGCCCACAACTCCTTTGTGTTCTACTCGTGCATATCATTTACGCATAAACCTGGCTCGGATGCCACTATTTGTTATACATGGGTTTACTAGTGATCTGGTGCACCTTCGATTAGCTAGGGAATCTGCACGTACATGTTCAGATCAACTCAGCCAGGTTTCTACGCGCATATCTTGCCGGATGAAGCATACGTGCGCTAGCTTAATGCAAGATCGCGTCAAGACAGAATCAAGCCACTTGCGTTATGGTGCCGCCCGGCCGGTGATAATGTGACTCAGAGTGCGGCAGCATGGCGACCTGTGCCAGAACCTACTCGGTTGCCGCGGCGTACAGGAGGAAGGAAGCATGAGCTGCTGCATGTACGAGTCCGGCAGTCTGCAGACGATGATGTGATGCTGCAAGGTGTGTACAGGCATGAGGTTGGGCGACAAGTTCTGGCCGTACGACCGGGTGCTTGATTCCGGGACGGGTCCTGATGGACTTCAAGATCCCCATCTTAATCTTAGCAGATGCATGCTTTAGGATTCCTATTAACTAGGATGTACAAGACGGCGCCAAGACATCCTGCAGCCGGAGAAAAGCACCCGTCACAACACCCGGATTCATGCCCTATTGCAGGAGATGCATAGAGTAGCATCATCCCGGTTTAATTCATCGATGACACCACACATGTTTATTCGCCAAAAAAAGACACCACACAATGTTTGTTGATTATGTTGACAGTTTGATACTCACCACAGGTACTCATTCCTTCTCAATAGATTGTCCAGTTTTATCTCGGTAGCTATTTATGGATTTGAAACCGGGGATCACTTAATACACGCATGCCTCATGGCGATGTATTTATATACTAATTCTGTGTGTTGGGCTGCTATTTTCTTAAACATAGTAACGTTGTCCATCGGCTCATTCTCTTAGTTAGTTCGTGGAAGATCATTGATGTGCCAGATTGTAACGAAGTCATTTAAAGGCTTGCTTTGATTAAAGGTGCGGCATTTATCTTGCCCTTTAAGTACCCAAGTACTATTCAGATCATTGTTTTATAGCTGCCACTTGCTACAGCTGCACATATACTCCCTCTGTACCATAATATATGTCGTTTTAGCATCTCAAATTGAACTGCTAAAACGACATATATTATGGTACGGAGAGTGTACATAGTAAATTGTGCATTATATCTTCCCATTAAAAATATAGGAAACATAGAAAATCTTCATACACTAATGACTTCCAGATTATATTTAATCTCATGGCTACCTGAATACTTCTCTTTTGATGTGAAGTGATAATTTATTGTTTTGAGTGGCTGCTATGTCAGCAAATTTCAGGAAATTTGTCTACTTTTCATCGTGTAAGGAGTATATGGGGAAGGACATTCATTTTAACAGGCCAGGAATTGGCGCCGTGCGAAAAAAATTGTTGGGAAGATTTTGCTATTTAAAATGATTTAGTTTACACTTTTATGGAGTGTACTTAGGTAACCACTGGAATTGCTTGAAGTAATCGATGTACATATGTGGGTATCAGGCTCAATGGTTCATTGCTCCCTACACAACGCGGCGTGATCCTTTTGTCCAGCCTTTTCATGTACTACTTTTTGTGATTTCTCATTGTATTTCCATGACTGCAGATATTATGTCGATTAGGTCAGCAAGGGGCATCAGAGTTCATGCAGATTGAAGTGGGAAAGTAGGCCAAGCGAAATTACAAGCATGCCCTAGGGACAGCGAACAGCGGGCTGGCGGATATGTACGTGCTTCGTAGACTGCATCATAATTAATCCGTTTAACTCACATGTTGCTTCGGGTTTAATTCCTTTGGCGGCAAGAGCTGAATCGGGCTTTTGTTGTGCTTCAGATGTATATTTATTTTCTGAAAGGAACAAATGATCCTCTCAATATTTTATTTCCAAAGTCTTCGATTCTCTATGACATGAAATAATCAGTTTTTAAATAAGCGTCCATGCAGCATAATTTCAAACAGAGTAGGAGAGGACCAGTCCATGTTTGATTCTGTTGTCGTATTTTATCCCAGGCAGCAGGGAAGTTAGATCGGGTCTGAAGCAGAAGTGAATTTATTTCTCTGAAAAAGCGACGAGTATAGAACAGAGGGTTTCGTGCAATTCAGTGCTTGCTATTGATATCCATCAATATAGTGTACCGAAATGTGTGGTAAGTCTGGTCAAGATTTAATTTTGCTTAACGTTAGTGCTTAAATACATATGGATGCATATTGTCTATCTCAACCACGGCGAAGGATTGGAATAGTATTGCATCAATTAATTCTGTGCTAACCTGCTGCTTACTGCATATATCTTATCTGCCATGTCAACTTACTATTTATAATTTAAATATTGAAAGTACTAAGCAACTTATATTTCAATTACTACATATATAGGATTAATTTGGTGCAGTATTGCAGACAGTTCCAGTAAACATGCAAGGATATGTATACTCACTCTATTTCAATCTCTATTCTTCTTTAAAAAAATCTGTTCTTTTTGTTTTCAAGTCACTTGCAGAGCCAATTTTCATTATTTCTTAGTACTGGTGGGGAATCTCTCCGATATTCGGCAATTACTAATCATGAGGTAAATATATTCAGAGGGAGCACTTATGGATATCAATATAACATAGTTCCTCCATTTCTATCTAAATCCATTTGAATCCTGCAGTGTCTATACGAAGATCTCAATATGAATATATCTCTATAAATTATAAATTACAATAAGTTAAGTTATATAACGATTATAAGTGAACTCAATTGGTCTTATTCATATAGTAGCATTATTCATATAGTAGTATTATTAATATAGTAGCATTATTAATCGATCTGGAATTTGGTTCGTACAATGTCAATTTTTGTTTAATAAGGTGATCTAACATCTCCATCAGAATTAGTTATTAAAGAAAATGATCAGGATATCTCATTATAAAGTCTGAGCAGTTTGAATTTGAGGTCAAGAAAACTGAACTAAAGTAGTACCACAACATAAACCAACCATAATTTTAGCAAGGATTTTTTATATGATATTACTGTTCACTAAAATGGTAACTCATATACCTATATATGTTTGGCATTTCATAGCTAGGCCTTAATGGTTTGCAAAAACGCCACTCCAAATCTATATATAGCACTATGAATCAAAATTTCAATATTTATTTTCCATTTTTTATACTTGGAGTAAATCTGGTATATACTCATGTTATAAATATATAATAGCCATTTTGTATAGTTAACCAAATTTTACTGCATGTTGCCAAATTTACAAATATATATATTTCAGGATACGACACATGAATATAGAATGTCAAATTTTTATTGTGAACATGTGAAACTCATAAATGTAAATATGAAATGGGACCATGTATAAAAGAAATGCACATTTGAATTCAAGCCAAACATAAAATCATCCTGGAATATACCCTAGCCCGTGCAAATGCACGGGTCGACGACTAGTATTATATAATTCTTTGCGACCCTGAGTTCATACGAATTGGTAGTAGAATTTGTGCATGAGTCGGTCTTGCAATCCAGAAGGGTTTCTATTCAGCCCTCCGCGTGTGCAACTTGCAGGTCAAAGTGAAACTAAGGAGCTACGAATTGGTAGTAGAATTTGTGCATGAGTCAGTCTTGCAATCCAGAAGGGTTTCTATTCAGCCCTCCGCGTGTGCAACTTGCAGGTCAAAGTGAAACTAAGGAGCTATGCTTCATGAATTCATTTCTAACAGCCTGTATGTAGTTATCTTAGCAGGTCTCGTGTGTATATTTCAGAACTATGGCCCAAAGGTAATATAACGGGCCACTTTCACCAGTTAAAGTTTATTTTTGCAAGCTGTCTGTTGTTTTGCAAAATTAAATGTGCAGAGTCGTAATGGTCTTTGCATATTTTCAGTAATACTATTATCGCCAAATGAAGCCAGTGCCTTGTTATTTCTTTCTTTGACATGTGCTCTGGTATTTGACATTATCTAAATTATATTTTGCATCACCAACTCAGAAAAAACATGTAATTTGTCAGGCTGGTGTATATGCATATTATAACAGACTACTCACATCTCCTATGTTATTGTGTGTTGATCTACTCTCCTTTACTATTTGTATACGATGTGCTCTGCATTAGTCTTGTATCCGCTCCCTCTGTTGTGTATGTGAAACTTGTAAAATAGAAGGATCGATAGATTTATTTACAAGCATTTCACATCCTTTGGGATAGCACATCAAATCAAATGTGTGGCCACAGTGTTTTTTGACCTCATGTTGAACTTAACATGTAATATTTAGTAATGGAGAAGATATTTGGACGTATTGTAGTTATTACAGTAGTGGACGAAAAACTTGCTGAGACTTACACAATTACTAGTACTGAAAATTAAAGCTAATCATCTCAGAATTGAAGTGTACACGCATGGTTTTTTGCCATAATGTACAGTGAACACATGTTTCAAATAAACATTGAGTCAATACTTATATCCTGATAGGTGGTGTACAATATGTTTTAGTTGTACTTTTCTCTGCTCTATACCTTCTCAGGTCTTAGAAGTGTAGTACTCCCTCTAATCCATAATAAGTGTCGTGATTTTAGTTAGAATTTGAACTAAAACCACGACACTTACTATGGATTAGTGGGAATACCTTTTTGAAAGGTAATTTACAATGCTTGGTATTCATGAAATCATCTTTATTTGCTCCATGGCAGGAACCTAATACTCTTCTGCAGATTGTCTTTGATGTCGTGGAAGAGCAAAAGAAGCAGATTGTCATCAAGGTATTCAGCTGTGTAAGACCTCTCTAATTTTGTCCAAGTCAACTTTAATGTTGGTCTTATACTACCCAAATAATTTTTGGAGATTACTAATAAATTCTGTGTGAAGAGACATGCTTGTCTTATATACGCGATGACACTCAAGAATGATTGGACTATTATATGTAACAATAAAGATTCAACCTGACAATTAGCAGTTCCTTCAAACTGTCTCAAATCTCAATACACTACTAGGAAAACCCCTATTGGTAACCACTTAGTAGTAGTGCGGGTACCTGCCACGCGCTGCTGCTAAGTTGATAGTAGTAGCGCGGGATATAAACCCTGCGCTGCTACAAAGTGGTACCCACCATGCCCCCCGGAACATGCCATAGTAGTAGCGCGGGGTATGAACCCGCACTGCTACAATGTGGTCCCCACCGTGCCCCCCGGACAGGCCATAGTAGTAACGCGGGGTATATACCAGGCGCTGCTACTAAGTACAGACTTCTTTAACAGCCCTGAAATCCACATCTCCACCCCCGAATCCCTTCTCTCTCCCTCCCTCTCCCCCTCTCTCCCTAGGCTCACCCATGGAGCTACTGCACATGCGCCATTCCTCCTCCATGGCGCCCAAGGAGGCCGCCGCTGTCGTCGAGGTGCTCGCCGGTCTTCCTCCGCGCTTCCATGCCACCACGCCGGAGCACCTCACCACCGGCAACCAGCCCTGCTACTCCCTCCATCTCCTTCCTCTCTTCCTCGTTTCTCTTTTTCCTCTCTCCCTCTGGTTTGACTCACCGTCCCATGGGCATGCTCATGCTCTCTTCAATGCCCGCGAAGACGAACCCCATACCGCCGCCTTGCTCTGCCCTGGATCTGGTCCCTCTCCAGCAGCCCACTGGATTTGGTCTGCCGCTTCCCGTCCGTGCCTCAAGCAACCTCTGTCATTGCTATATCGAACCGTCGCCGCCATTGAAAGCACGCACGGGATCTAACCCCACATGTATGACGTGGCCTGGAAAACCAGCCCGTACTTCCTCCCGTACCCGATCAAATAGATAAAAAGACTGTCGCTATGCACAGAACTATGTACAAGGAGGGTTGATGACTTTTGAGCATAGGGAAATGACAGTTGTGGTATCTTTTCTGTTGGTTTCACCTACAGAATGATTCTTGCACACAAAACTTGATAGAGAAGCATGACTGGAGGGGCGTCAAGGGTCTTCAAATCAGGACCATGATAGTAATGGGTGGACTACGCTGTGGAAAATTCTGGTGCCCAATAAAATCAAGGTATTTTTATGGCGTTTGGCAGAGCATTCTATGCCAACGGAAGTTCGTCTTGCCGAAACATTTCTACAACATCGTTGTACGCTCTTTCTGGAGGTGAAGATTCGTGGAGACACACACTTCTAGATTACTCCATTGTCAGGAGTGTATGGGCTCTCTTTCCGAGTACACTGGTCGAGCACATGTGCCCTAATCAGGATCCTGATGTAAGGAACTGGCTCTTCTCACTGCATGAGACCGTACCGCATAACGAGTTTATCAGTATGGGTGCCACTTTATGGGCAGTTTGGCATGCTGGAAGGAAGGCTATCCACTAGGAAATTTTTGAGAGTCCGTCGTCGACTACCCTATTTGTGAGCTCTTTTCTGTCAAAGTTACAGATTTTGGAGAAACATGTTGCCACTGTCAACTGATCATACCCACCACGGACCAATCATTGGCTTGCCTACCCGATGGATTATGAAAAATTAATGTTGATGTAGCCATAACAAGAAATAGAACAATAGGTGCAGTCAGAGCTTTATGTAGAGATCATCATGAAGGTTATCTGAGAGCTTCGGACGTTGTGTTCTTATGGTACGATGACCCAACAACTCTGGAATCACTAGTTGTGAGGGAACTGTTGGTGCTGGCTAATGATCTTTAAGTGCATCATATTCTTGTTGCATATGACTGCAAGGTGGTTATTAAAGAAATCAACAAAGGGCATGCGAAAGTTTTAGACTTTTTAATCATTCTAGTTTTATTGACGAATTCAGGAGCTCAAATGTGGAGGCTCACAATCTAGCAAAGCATGCGTTAACTCTAGGGGTTGAGTGTCATGTTTGGTTAGGCCAGTCCGGATCTCTTTATGTTGTCATTGTAAACAGTATGACAAGTTAATAAAGCTTCGCATGATTGCATGTAAAAAAAATATGTCTCTCCCCAACTTACAACTCGCAACCGATCCCATCTCTCTCCAGTGAAAAGTGGTCGTTGTCATCGCCGCTTGTGCCCACTCCCCCACTTGTTATGCACGCGACCTGGCGATCCACTTTTGCATGCCTTATGGATCTAGGTGAGTGGGTGCCTCCCATCCCTTGCGCCTGCCGTGGTAGAGAGAGAGAGAGAGAGAGGGTGGGAGGAGCGCATCGGTTTTGCTTGCCTAATCGCCCATAGAGGAAGATGCATTCGCTTGTGGTTCTGGCTCATGGCGGGTCAGTGATGCTGAGGCACGACCGTCATCTTCCTTCTCTGCTGTTGGTCATTGCACACCTTGGCCTCATGCCAACCTATACGGTCTACTGTTTGTCACGGCCATCTGATAACTCGGAACACCAGCACGACCATAGTCGTCCAACATACACTTCAGGGCGGCCACAAGTAGGAATCCGAAGCGCCACCGTTATACAGATGCTCTTAGTTACGGTGGGACAGAAATTCCAGAATACTTTACACTTCTAGCTATACTGCATCTCTTTTTTCTTCTAGGCTTCGCAATTCATATTCAGTAGAAGTGTTGAGCTCGTTTTGTTGCCCCATTGGCGTTGTTGGGTTTACATAATTATTTCACTCACTTTGTTTCAAATACTACCTTTGGTCCAATTCATACTTTACACTTTGGTACTTTTTATTCCGCATGTAGGATTTATTCAAATTCAAATTTCACACAATTTGACCGTGTTTATATGAAAAATTATCAATATTTACTGTTCACGCACTGTTCGAACCAATTTTATCTTTTTCGCCACGGGCTCCTTAGATGCCCGAACACAACCGGACATCACGCATTTGAGTGCCTTGGTTGACAATAAAAAAAACTAGCTCATTCAATTTTCTAGTGTTTTTACTGTTCACCAAGGGCAGATGATCCAGGGTTCAGAAGTGAATATTTGCATAGGACATCTACTATTGTAGCTTATGAAGGTGCGTTTGTAGAAAATTATAGCAGACTAAATCATGTATTGAATTGATATGTGTATTTGTGTGTGTGTGTGTGTTTTGAAGACTTGAACTGGCGCGTGTTTAAACACAATATAAAATTCATTTTGAAATTACACTGAAAACACCTCTCAAGTGCGTTTGTAAAGTATAATGCATTCTGAAGGCGAAACAAACACGGGGAGAGAGATCTATTTGAAATTAGACTCAAACACCTCTCAGGTGCGTTTTTAAAGTAGAACAATGCATTCCGAAGACGAAACAAACAGGGGTGAGAAATGTATTAGATACCAATTCATGAATCATGATCTACGCTTCTCTTCATCGACAACTGTTGCTGCTCTGGTGTGCAGGCCCTTGGGTCCTTATCAAGGAAATATGCTCTAGAGGCAACAATAAAGTTGTTATTTTATATTTCCTTATTCATGATAAAGATTTATTATTCGTGCTAGAATTGTATTGATCAGAAACTTAAATACATGTGTGAATACATAATCAAATACCGTGTCCCTAGTAAGCCTCTACTAGACTAGCTCGTTGATCAAAGATGGTTAAGGTTTCCTAACCATAGACATGTGTTGTCATTTGATAACGGGATCACATCATTAGGAGAATGATGTGATGGACAAGACCCATCCGTTAGCTTAGCATATTGATCGTTCAGTTTATTGCTATTGCTTTTTCATGTCAAATACATATTCCTTTGACTATGAGATTATGCAACTCCCGGATACTGGAGGAATACCTTGTGTGCTATCAAACATCACAACATAACTGGGTGATCATAAAGATGCTCTACAGGTATCTCCGAAGGTGTTTGTTGAGTTGGCATAGATCGAGATTAGGATTTGTCACTCCGAGTATCAGAGAGGTATCTCTGGGTCCTCTCGGTAATACACGTCATAAGAAGCCTTGCAAGCAAAGTGACTAATGAGTTAGTTACAGGATGAAGTATTACGGAACGAGTAAAGAGACTTGCCGGTAACGAGATTGAACTAAGTATGAAGATACTGACGATCTATTCTTCGGCAAGTAACATACCGATGGACAAAGGGAATTACGTATGTTGTCGTAAGGTTCGACCGATAAAGATCTTCGTAGAATATGTAGGAGCCAATATGGGCATCCAGGTTCCGCTGTTGGTTATTGACCGGAGAGGTGTCTCGGTCATGTCTACATAGTTCTCGAACTCGTAGGGTCCGCACGCTTAACGTTCGTTGACGATATAGTATTATAGGAGTTATGTATGTTGGTGACCAAATGTTGTTCTGAGTCCCAGATGAGATCACGGACATGATGAGGAGCTCCGGAATGGTCTGGAGGTAAAGATTGATATATGGGATAATAGTGTTTGGTCTCCGGAAGGGTTTCGGAATTCACCGGAAGGGGTTTCGGATGTTTCCCGAAATGATCTAGTGCGAGAACACTTTATTTGGGCGAAGGGGTAAAGCCCACGAGGTTTTTGGAAAGTGCAAACGGAAGGTTTGCGGAGACCAGAGGCCAGACGCCAGGGTTCCTGGCGTCTGGGCCCAGACGCCGGGAGCCCTGGCTTCTGGCCCTGGAGTCCGAGAAGGACTCTTGCCTTTCGGGCAAAACCGACTTTGAGGAGGCTTTTACTCCAAGTTTCGACCCTAGGGCTCAACATATAAATAGATGGGCAGGGCTAGCACCCAAGACACATCAAGATTCACCAAGCCGTGTACCGGCAACCCCGTCCCCTCTAGTTTATCCTCCATCTAGTTTCTGTAGTGCTTGGCGAAGCCCTGCGAAGATTGCTCTTCATCACCAACCATCACCATGTCGTCGTGCTGCCGGAACTCATCTACTACTTCGCCCATCTTGCTGGATCAAGAAGGTGAGGACGTCATCGAGCTGAACGTGTGCTGAACGCGGAGGTGCCATACGTTCTGTACTTGATCGGGACGGATCATGAAGGTGTACGACTACATCAACCGCATTGATAAACGCTTCCGCTTAGCGATCTTCAAGGGTATGAAGATGCTCTCCCCCTCTCGTAGCTATGCATCTCCATGGATAGATCTTGCGTATGCGTAGAATCTTTTTTGTTTTCCATGCAACGTTTTCCAACAGTGGTATCCGAGCCAGGTCTATGCGTAGATGATATGCACGAGTAGAACACAAAGAGTTGTGGGCGGTGATAGTCATACTGCTTACCACCAACGTCTTATTTTGATTCAGCGGTATTGTGGGATGAAGCGGCCCGGACCAATCTTACATGTCCACGTACATGAGGCCGGTTCCACCGACAGACATGCAACTAGTTTTGCATAAAGGTGGCTGGCGGGTGTCTGTTTCTCCTACTTTAGTTGAATCGAATTTGACTACGGCCGGTCCTTGAAGAAGGTTAAAACAGCAAACTTGATGAAACACCGTTTTGGTTTTTGCGTAGGTAAGAACGGTTCTTGCTAGAAGCCGTAGCAGCCACGTAAAACTTGCAACAACAAAGTAGAGGTTGTCTAACTTGTTTTTGCAGGGCATGTTGTGATGTGATATGGTCAAGATATGATATGATATATGTTGATGTATGAGATGATCATGTTTTGTAATATCGACAACCGGCAGGAGCCTTAGGGTTGTCTCTTTATTGTATGAAGTGCAAGCGCCATGTAATTGCTTTACTTTATCACTATGAGTTAGCGATAGTTGTAGAAGCAATAGATGGCGAGACGACCCCGACGCAACGATGGAGATCAAGGTGTCGAGTCGGTGACGATGGAGATCATGACGATGCTTTGGAGATGGAGATCAAAAGCACAAGATGATGATGGCCATATCATGTCACATATTTTGATTGCATGTGATGTTTATCCTTTATGCATCTTATTTTGCTTAGAACGGCGGTAGCATTATAAGATGATCCCTTCACTAAATTTCAAGATAAAAGTGTTCTCCCCGAGTATGCACCATTGCCAAAGTTCGTTGTTTCGAAGCACCGCGTGATGATCGGGTGTGATAGACTCTACATTCACATACAACGGGTGTAAGACAGTTTTACACATGAAGAATATTTGGGTTAAACTTGACGAGCCTAGCATGTATAGACATGGTCTCGGAACACTGGAGACCGAAAGGTCGAACGTGAGTCATATAGTAGATATGATCAACATAGAGATGTTCAGCATTGATGACTACCCCATCTCACGTGATGATCGGACATGGGTTAGTTGATTTGGATCACGTATCACTTAGATAACTTGAGGGAAGTTTATTTAAGTGGGAGTTCATTAGTATTTGATTAATTGAACTTAGTCTTATAGTTTTGCATATCTATGTTGTAGATCAAATGGCCCGAGCTACCGTTCCCCTGAATTTTAATGCGTTCCTAGAGAAGCTAAGTTGAAAGATGCTGGTAGAAAACTACACGGACCGGGTCCATAACTTGAGGATTATTCTCATTGCTGCACCGAAGAATTATGTCCTTGATGCACCGCTAGGTGAAAGGCCTCTGCAGAGCTGAGCTGATGTTATGAACGCCTGGCAAGCTCGATCTGATGACTACTCGATAGTTCAGTGTGCCGCTTTACGGCTTAGAACCGGGACTTCAAAGACGTTTTAAATTTCATGGAGCATATTAGATGTTTCCAAGAGTTGAAGTTAATATTTCAAGCAATGCCTGGGTTGAGAGATATGAAGTCTCCAACAAGTTCTATAGCTGCAAGATGGAGGGAGAACAGTTCTGTTATTGAACACATACTCAAAATGTCTAGGTATCATAACCACTTGACTCAACTAGGAGTTGATCTTCCAGTTGATAGTGTTATTGACAGAGTTCTGCAATCACTGCCACCAAGCTCCAAAGGCTTCGTGATGAACTACAATTGCAGGGGATGAATAAAATGATTCCTGAGCTCTTCGCAATGCTTAAGGCCACAGAAGTAGAAATCAAGAAGGAGCATCAAGTGTTGATGGTTAACAAGACCACTAGTTTCAGGAAAAGGGTAAGGGAAAGAAAGGGAACATCAAGAAGAATGGCAATCAAGTTGCCACTCCCGGAAGAAGCCCAAAGCTGACCCAAGCCTGAAACTGAGTGCTTCTACTGCAAAGGGAATGGTCACTGGAAGCGGAACTGCCCCAAATAGTTGGCGGATAAGAGGATGGCCAAGTGAACAAAGGTATATTTGATATACATGTTTATGATGTGTACCTTACTAATGCTCGTAGCACGCCTGGGTATTTGATACTAGTTCGGTTGCTCTATTTGTAACTCGAAACAGGAGCTGCGGAATAAACGAAGATTTGCTAAGGACAGGTGACGATGCGCGTCGAAAATGGTTCCAAGGTGATGTGATCGCCGCGGCACACTACCTCTACAGTACCTTCGGGATTAGTTTTAGACCTAATAATTATTATTTGGTGCCTGCGTTGAGCATGAACATTATATCTGGATCTTGTTTATTGCGAGATGGTTATTCATTTAAATCAGAGATAATGGTTGTTCTATTTATATGAGTAATATCCTTATGGTCATGCACCCTTGATGAGTGGTATATTCTTGTTGAATCTCGATCGTAGTGATACACATATTCTAATATTGATGCAAAAACATGCAAAGTTGATAATGATAGTGCAACATACTTGTGGCACTGCCGTTTAGGTCATATTAGTGTAAAACACATCAAGAAACTCCATGCAGATGGACTTTTGGAATCACTTGATTAGGAATCATTTGATACTTGCGAACCGCCTCATGGGCAAGATGACTAAAACTTCGTTCTTCGGAACAAGGGAGCTAGCTAATGACTTATTGGAAATAATACATACCGATGTATGCGGTCCGATGAGTGTTGAGGCACGCGTGGGTATCGTTATTTTCTGACCTTCACAGATGATTTGGTAGATATGGGTATATCTACTTAATGAAACACAAGTCTAAAACATTTGAAAAGTTCAAAGAATTCAGAGTGAAGTGGAGGATCATCGACCAAGAAAATAAAGTTTCTACGATCTGATCATGGAGGCGAATATTTGAGTTATGAGTTTGACCTTCATTTAAAACAATGTGGAATTGTTTCACAACTCACGCCACCTAGAACACCATAGCGTAATGGTGTGTCCAGACATCGTAACCGTACTTTATTAGATATGGTGAGATCTATGATGTCTTTTACCGATTTACCACTATCATTTTGGGGTTATGCATTAGAGACAGCCGCATTCATGTTAAATAGGGCACCGCTAAATCCGTTGAGACGACACCGTATGAACTGTGGTTTGGCAAGAAACCTAAGCTGTCGTTTCTTAAAGTTTGGGGTTGTGATACTTTTATCAAAGGGCTTCAGCCTGAGAACTCGAACCCAAATCGAAGAAGTGCATCTTCATGATACCCTAAGGAAACAATTGGGTACACCTTCTACCACAGATCCGAAGGCAAGATCTTTGTTGCCAAGAATGGTACCTTTCTAGAGAAGGAGTTTCTCTCAAAAGAAGTGAGTGGGAGGAAGTAAACTTGATGAGGTAATTGTACCTTCTCTCGAATTGGAAAGTAGCACATCAGAGAAATCTGTTCCCGTGATGCCTACACCAACTAGAGAGGAAGAAAATGATAATGATCATGAAACTTCAGATCAAGTTGCTACTGAACCTCGTAGGTCGACCAGAGCATGATCCGCACCAGAGTGGTACGGTAATACTGTCCTGGAAGTCATTTACTACCAAGGCGAATCTACGAACTATGAAGAAGCTATGATGAGTCCAGATTCCGACAGATGGCTTGAGGCCATGAAATCTGAGATAGGATCCACGTATGACAACAAAGTGTGGACTTTGGTGGACTTCCCCAATGATCAGCAAGCCATAGAAAATAAATGGATCTTCAAGAAGAGACTGACGCAGATGGTATTGTTACTGTCTACAAAGCTCGACTTGTCGCAAAAGGTTTTCGACAAGTTCAAGGAGTTGACTACGATGAGACTTTCTCACTCGTAGCGATGCTTAAGTCTGTCCGAATCATGTTAGCAACTGCCGCATTTTATGATTATGAAATCTGGCAAATGGACGTCAAAACTGCATTCCATAATGGATATCTTAAAGAGAGTTGTTATGATGCAAACAGAAGGTTTTGTCGATCCTGAAGGTGCTAACAAAGTATGCAAGCTCCAGCGTCCTCTATGGACTGGTGCAAGCATCTCGGAGTTGGAATATATGCTTTGATGAGGTGATCAAAGCATATGGTTTTATATAGACTTACGGTGTAGCCTTTTTTTACAAGAAAGTGAGTGGGAGCTCTGTAGCATTTCTGATATTATATGTGGATGACATATTGTTGATTGGAAATGATATAGAATTTCTGGATAGCATAAAAGGATACTTGAATAAGAATTTTTCAATGAAAGACCTCGGTGAAGCTGCTTATATATGGGCATCAAGATCTATAGAGATAGATCGAGACGGTTAATAGGATTTCACAAAGCACATACCTTGATAAAGTTTTGAAGAAATTAAAATGGATCATTCAAAGAAGGGTTCTTACTGTGTTACAAGTGTGAAGTTGAGTCATTCCCTTGCCTCAACCATAGTTTCTATCATATGATAAGCTGTGTACCAGACCTGATGTGTGCCTTGCCATATGTCTGGTAGGGAGGTACCAAAGTAATCCAGGAGTGGATCACTGGACAGCGGTCAAGAACATCCTGAAGTACCTGAAAGTACCAAGGATATGTTTCTCATTTATGGAGGTGGCGAAGAGCTCGTCATAAATGGTTACGTCGATGCTAGCTTTGACACTGAGCCGGATGACTCTAAGTCACAAACCAGATACGTGTTTATATTGAATGGTCGAGCTGTCAGTTGGTGCAGTTCCAAGCAGAGTGTCTGGCGGATCTACGTGTGAAGCGGAGTACATAGCTGCTTCAGAAGCAGCACATGAAGGAGTTTGGATGAAGGAGTTCATATCCGATCTAGGTGTAATACCTAGTGCATTGGGTCCAATGGAAATCTTTTGTGACAACACTGGAGCAATTGCCTTGGCGAAAGAATCTAGGTTTCACAAGAGCACCAAACACATCAAGAGACGCTTCAACTCCATTCGTGAAAAGGTCAAGGATGGAGACATAGAGATTTGTAAAATACATACGGATCTGAATGTAGCAGACCCGTTGACTAAGCCTCTCCCACGAGCAAAACATGATCAGCACCAAGACTCCATGGGTGTTAGATTCATTACTATGTAATCTAGATTATTGACTCTAGTGCAAGTGGGAGACTGAAGGAAATATGCCCTATAGGCAATAATAAAGTTGTTTATTTTATATTTCTTATTCATGATAAAGTTTATTATTCATGCTAGAATTGCATTGATCGGAAACTTAAATACATGTGTGAATACATAATCAAATACCGTGTCCCTAGTAAGCCTCTACTAGACTAGCTCGTTGATCAAAGATGTTAAGGTTTCCTAACCATAGACATGTGTTGTCATTTGATAACGGGATCACATCATTAGGAGAATGATGTGATGGACAAGACCCATCCATTAGCTTAGCATACTGATAACCCACAAGTATAGGGGATCGCAACAGTTTTCGAGGGTAGATTATTCAACCCAAATTTATTGATTTATCAGAAGGGGAGCAAAAGAATATTCTCAAGTATTAGCAGCTGAGTTGTCAATTCAACCACACCTAAAAGACTTAATATCTGCAGCAAAGTATTTAGTAGCAAAGTAGTACGGAAGTAAGGGTAATGGTGGCAAAAGTAGCAGTAGCAGTTTTGTAGCAATTGTAACAGTGGCAACGACAAAGTAACGTAGCAAAGTTCAATATGTGTAAAGCTCGTAGGCAATGGATCAGTGATGGATAATTATGTCGGATGGCATTAATCATGCAACAGTTATAACCTAGGGTGACACAGAACTAGCTCCAATTCATCAATGTAATGTAGGCATGTATTCCGAATATAGTCATATGTGCTTATGGAAAAGAACTTGTATGACATCTTTTGTCCTACCCTCCCGTGGCAGCGGGGTCCTAATGGAAACTAAGGGATATTAAGGCCTCCTTTTAATAGAGAACTGGACCAAAGCATTAGCACTTAGTGAATACATGAACTCCTCAAACTACGATAATCACCGGAAAGAATCCCAATTATTGTCACCTTGGGGTATGCGGATCATAACACGTAATAGGTGTCTACAACTTGCAAGATAGGATCAAGAACACATATATATTCATGAAAACATAATTGGTTCAGATCTGAAATCATGGCACTAGGGGCCTAGTGACAAGCATTAAGCATTGCAAAGTCATAGCAACATAAATCTTATAACATAGTGGATACTAGGGATCAAACCCTAACAAAACCAACTGGATTACATGATAAATCTCATCCAACCCATCACCATCCAGCAAGCCTACGATGGAATTACTCAGGCACGGCGGTGAGCATCATGAAATTGGTGATGGAGGAAAGTTGGTGGTGATGATGGCGATGATTTCCCCTCTCCGGAGCCCCGAACGGACTCCAGATCTGCCCTCCCGATGAAGAACAGGAGGTGGCGGCGGCTCCGTATCGTAAAACATGATGAATCCTTCTCTCTGATTTTTTTCTCCCCGAACATGAATATATAGAGTTGGAGTTGAGGTCGGTGGAGGTCCAGGGGACCCACAAGGCAGGGGGCACCCCCTAGGGGGGGCGCGCCCTCCACCCTTGTGGACAGGCGGTGGGTCCCCTCTAGTTGATTTTTTCGCCAATATTTTTTATTTATTCCAAAAATATTCTCCGTGAAGTTTCAGGTCATTCCGAGAAATTTTATTTCTGCACGAAAAAAACATCAAGGCAATTCTGCTGAAAACAGCGTCAGTCCGGGTTAGTTCTATTCAAATCATGCAAATTAGATTCCAAAACAAGGGCAAAATAGTTTGGAAAAGTAGATACGATGGAGACATATCAACTCCCCCGAGCTTAACCAATTGCTTGTCCTCAAGCAATTCAGTTGACAAACTGAAAGTGATAAAGAAAAACTTTTACAAACTCTGTTTGATCTTATTGTTGCAAATATGTAACGCAAGTGATAACCCACAAGTATAGGGGATCGCAACAGTTTTCGAGGGTAGAGTATTCAACCCAAATTTATTGATTCGACACAAGGGGAGCCAAAGAATATTCTCAAGTATTAGCAGCTGAGTTGTCAATTCAACCACACCTGAAAGACTTAATATCTGCAGCAAAGTATTTAGTGGCAAAGTAGTATGGAAGGAACATTAACGGTGGCAAAAGTAACAGTAGCAGTTTTGTAGCAATCGTAACAGTGACAACGGAAAAGTAATGAAGCAAAGATCAATATGTGAAAAGCTCGTAGGCAATGGATCAATGATGGATAATTATGTCGGATGGCATTCATCATGCAACAGTTATAACCTAGGGTGACACAGAACTAGCTCCAATTCATCAATATAATGTAGGCATGTATTCCGAATATAGTCATACGTGCTTATGGAAAAGAACATGCATGACATCGTTTGTCCTACCCTGCCATGGCACCGAGGTCCTAATGGAAACTAAGGGATATTAAGGCCTCCTTTTAATAGAGAACCGGACCAATGCATTAGCACATAGTGAATACATGAACTCCTCAAACTACGGTCATCACCGTGAAGTGTCCCGACTATTGTCACTCCGGGGTTGCCGGATCATAACATGTAGTAGGTGACTATAACTTGCAAGATAGGGTCAAGAACACATATATATTCATGAAAACATAATAGGTAAAGATCTGAAATCATGCCACTCGGGCCCTAGTGACAAGCATTAGGCATAGCAAAGTCATAGCAACATCAATCTTAGAACATAGTGGATACTAGGGATCAAACCCTAACAAAACTAACTCGATTACATGATAAATCTCATCCAACCCATCACCATCCAGCAAGCCTACGATGGAATTACCCACGCACGGCGGTGAGCATCATGAAATTGGTGATGGAGGATGGTTGATGATGATGATGGCGATGATTTCCCCTCTCCGGAGCACTGAACGGACTCCAGATCTGCCCTCCCGAGGAAGAACAGGAGGTGGCGGCGGCTCCGTATCGTAAAACGTGATGAATCCTTTTCTCTGATTTTTTCTCCCCGAACATGAATATATGGAGTTGAAGTTGAGGTCGGTGGAGCTTCGTGGGACCCACAAGCCAGGGGGCGCGCCCAGGGGGGTAGGGCGCGCCCCCCACCCTTGTGGACAGGCGGTGGGTCCCCCTCGTTTGATTCTTTCACCAATATTTTTTATTTATTCCAAAAATATTCTCCGTGAAGTTTCAGGTCATTCCGACAACTTTTATTTCTGCACAAAAATAACACCATGCCAATTCTGCTGAAAACAGCGTCAGTCCGGGTTAGTTCCATTCAAATCATTCAAATTAGAGTCCAAAACAAGGGCAAAAGAGTTTCGAAAAGTAGATACGATGGAGACGTATAAACTCCCCCAAGCTTAACCCATTGCTTGTCCTCAAGCAATTCAGTTGACAAACTGAAAGTCATAAAAACAAACTCTGTTTGATCTTGTTGTTGCAAATATGTATAGCCAGCATTCAGGTTTTCAGCAAAGATTATGAACTAACCACATTCGCAATAACCTTTAGGTCTCATGTTTACTCATATCAATGGCACAATTAGCTAGTGAGTAATAATAATAAATCTCGGATGACAACACTTTTCCAAAACAATCGTGATATGATATAACAAGATGGTATCTCGCTAGCCCTTTCTGAGACCGCAAAATATAAATGCAGAGCACCCCTGAAGATCAAGGACTGACTAGACATTATAATTCATGGTAAAAGAGATCTAGTCATAGTCATACTCAATATCAATTAATAGCAAAGCATACAAATGACAGTGGTGCTCTCTAACTGGTGCTTTTAATAAGAGAATGATGACTCAACAATAAAAGTAAGTAGATAGGCCCTTCGCAGAGGGAAGCAGGGATTTGCAAAGGTGCCAGAGCTCGAGCTTTTTGAAACAGAGATGAATATAATTTTGAGCGGTATGCTTTCATTGTCAACATAACGACCGAGAGATCTCGATATGTTCCATGCTACATACATTATAGGCGGTTCCCAAACAGAATGGTAAAGTTTTTTTACTCCCCCTCAACCAACAAGCACACTCCACGGCTGGTCCGAAACAACGGGTACCATCCATACAAGCAACAATCCTGGGGGAGTTTTGTTTTAATTTATTTTGATTTGATTTTTCATGGGACTTGGCATCCCGATTACCAGCCATTTTCTCGTGAATGATGAGCGGAGTCCACTCATTGTGAGAATAACCCACCTAGCATGGAAGATACTGACAGCCCCCAGTCGCTACATGAGCGATTCGGGCATAAAAAATAGATTATCATTTGAAGGTTTATAGTTTGGCACATGCAAATTTACTTGGAACGGCAGGTAAATACCGCAAATAGGAAGGTATGGTGGACTCATATGGAATAATTTTGGGTTTATGGAAGTGGATGCACAAGCAGTATTCCCGCTTAGTACAAGTGGAGGTTAGCAAAAGACTGGGGTGCGACCAACTAGAGAGCGATAATAGTCATAATCATGCATTGAGAGTAACCAACATTGAGTGCAAGCATGAGTAGGATATAAATCACCATGAACATAAATATCGTGGAGGCTATGTTGATTTTGTTTCAACTACATGTGTGAACATGTGCCAAGTCAAGCCACTCGAATCATTCAAAGGAGGATACCATCCTATCATACTACATCACAACCATTTTAAAAGCATGTTGGCATGCAAGGTAAACCATTATACACTCCTAGCTAATTAAGCATGGCATGAGTAACTATAATCTCTAATTGTCATTGCAAACATGTTTCATTCATAATAGGCGGAATCAGGAATGATGAACTAATCATATTTACAAAAACAAGATAGGTCGAGTTCATACCAGCTTTTCTCCATCTCAATCATTTCATCATATATCATCATTATTTCCTTTCACTTGCACGACCGAATGGTGTGAATAATAATAATAGTGCACGTGCACTGGACTAAGCTAGAATCTGCAAACATTTATTTAAAGGAGAAGATAAGGTAATATGGGCTCTTTATTAGATCAACAATAATGCATATGAGAGCCACTCAACATTTTCATCGTGGTCTTCTCCTCTCGACACCCAAAGAAAAGAAAAGAATTTCAAAGAAACACGCTGAAATGTTTTTGGAGTTTTTGTTTTTCCGAAGAAAGTAAAACAGGAACGAGAAAACTATTTATACGGGAAAGCTCCCAACAAGCAAAAGAAGAACGAGAAATCTTTTTGGGTTTTCTTTAATACTACTACTAAACATGGTAAGGAAATAAGCTACAACTAATTTTTTTTTGTTTTTCTCAAAGTTTTTCAAACACACAAGAAGAAAGCGGGAAAAAGAAAGTAAACTAACATGGATAATACAATGAAAAAGTATGAACACCTACAACTGGAATGAGTGTGTGAACATGAATGTAATGTCGGTGAGAAATACGTACTCCCCCAAGCTTAGGCTTTTGGCCTAAGTTGGTCTATGGCCACGACTAGCCTAGATGGTATCCGAAATCGTAGTTGGGGTTGTACTGTGCTGCGGCAGCTACCGCTTAGCGAGCTGCTTCTCGGAGGCGAGCGGCTCCATCTCTCTATCATACTCGTTTGCCTCCTCCCTGGTTATAAAATATCTCCCTTTTACCTGAAAGTTAAAGAAGGCAGGAGCAGGAAGGGTAACATGGACAGCACGCCGTCTGTAAAAGATTAGTCGGTACTGGAGGGACTGTTCGTTCCTCTCGAGAAACTGATAGCGCACCAAGGCAACTCTATGTCATTCCCCCTTATGGGTACTCCAAGATAATTAGCTAAACGAGTTCCATAAATTCCACCAAATAAATTCTCATCTTAGCATTAAGATGTAACCTCCTCGCAATAATGGCCCCCAAATTGTAACACTTATCACCTAACACTGCACACTAGGACACTAAGATCTGGAACGCAAAGGTGGCAATGCTCATGCTTACCATTAATGCATCTACCAATAAAGAGAGAAAAATAATGTATGGCAGGAAAGTGAATGCTCATGGTAACTTGTGTGATATTTCTAGTTTCTCCCACAGTGATGCTAGCAAGGAAATCATTGGATTCAGCTTTGTGAGACTCACCTAAGAAGGCCCCATTGTGGGATTTTTGCAAGCAGTATTAAATCCTCAAGGTCCATGGTATATGATTCATCATAAAGGTCAAATAAAAACTTATGGGTATTACGCTTAGATGAAAATTTAAACATCCTAACAAGAGAATCGGTTGAGGTGTAGTAGATTGTCGGCACTTATGGACACGAAGTCCTCAAGGCCGGCATTTTGTACGTTGCATCAAACTCATCCTTGAAACCTGCATGAACCATGAATTCATCCGACGGCCATTCAACAAGGCCGCACTTGGCTCAAGTCCGGCTCACATATCGCGAGCCTAGGTGCTGCTTCCTCGAAGAACCACCTTGGTAGCATTTTCCTACAACATTTTTCTTCCTCTGAAAAATTTCTGAATTTTTAGTGACTCAAAATAAAAGTGAACCAAACTCAAACAAAATTGATAGCAACTACTCCTACAAGTGTCTAGAGCTATATCATGCAAAAACTACTTGGACCATATAAATTTGACATGCAACTCAAGAACAAGGTCACCACACAGGCAGCAAAAAATTGATATATAAAGCACTAGAACAAAAAACTAATTGGACCATTGGAGGAGTCACATACCTAAGAACAATCCCCCAAAGCGTTTTGTAAATGGAGCTTTGAGCAAGGAGATCAAAAATGGCAGCAAATGAGCAAGAACACGGTGGTGAGCTACGGGATGATTTTTTCTTTCGGCGAGAGCAGATGTTGTATAGGGTACTGGAATAAGTGGAGGATCCCAATGGAGGACGGCCTACAAGGTAGGGGGCGGCGCTCGTGCGCATCCCTTTGGTCAGACTGGTGGCGCGGCCTCCGTGGTGCAATCTCAGTGGCCAAGAATTCTAAAATATTCTATAAAAACATATTCTAAATTATTTCAGGGCCTTTGGAAGAACTCATTTTCAGGGACATTTTTTGTACGCATCTATATATTCAAAAACAGGCGGGGGAGCCGTAGTGCTATTCTTTTCCTATTATTTATTCTTAATTAACAGTGAGAAGTAAAGGCAATGGGTGTACAGACAATGTTGATGGGGCCTTTCTAAATATCATCGCTCTCGATGCGCATTCCCAAAAGAATGCAGTTTTATCACACTAGGATGCAAGTCTATTAACAAACTTCTTTGCGATATTACATGAAACCATCGAGTAATGTTTCGAATACGATAATTAACCCAGTTTCCTTTCAAGGGGATTGTCATGTCCGCAAAATAAGATATCATATTTTTTTTGGTTACAAAGAGGAAGAAGGGAAAATCCAAAACCTCCAATAAGTAAAATAGTTGAAAAAATTTTTTGCCAATAAGAATTTTGGGATAAACTATGGAAAACTTGGGGGGGTTTGTTTTTTTTCTCGTCGGAAAGTGTACCGTATGCTCATTAACGCTATTAACATGATAAAGTGAGTCTTTGCCCTTTATTGTGGCAATCAGTAAATAGCCCCTGCAGTATCAAAAAGGGTCTACCAAGAATGAATCGTACATATTGTCGCCTCGGGAATATCACGATAACCAGTCTGTTAAATAGTAACATTTGCACAACACAGGACTCTCACAAATCCCGATGGGTATATGAGTTGAGTTATCCGCCATTTGCAAGAGATTTCAGTAGGTTCAACTTTTCATTCAGTCTACGATATAAGAGGAAAGGCATCAACACTAACACTAGCTCAAGATCACATAAACAGTTTAACATAGGTTCTTTAAGAGCATGGTAGAAGTGGGTAACTCCTTAGATCTCCAAGTTGCTTTGGTATTCCACCTTAAAAGTATAATTAGCAAGCATGGTGAAATTTCCACAGCTTCCGGTATCTTTCTTTTATTTGGTAACAATATCTTTCATATACTTAGCAAAGGAAGGCATTTTAGCATACAGTTATAACGCATACGCAAAAAGATAGGTCTAATCATTTCAGCAAAGTGCTCAATCCATTGTCATCTCCTTTTTCTTTTCTTGGATGGCTTAGGAGGAACAGAAGGATGTGGTTTCTGGAACCCATGGTGTTCTCTTCTCTACCATTTTTCTAGCAAAGTTCTCTTATCATAATGTTGATTCCTTGATTGTGGGGTTCTTCAAGATCAACAGCAGGTTCAATCTCTCCATCATGTATCATTACTAGTTGAGCACAACATGACCATCATCATTAACATTATCGCTAGGTACATGTTCATCACCAGATTGTGTCTTAGCATCAGAAAATAGAAATATCATTGGGATTCTCATGTGTAGCTATAATAGGTTCACTAGAAGCACGCAAAGTCCTATCCGTTTTCTTCTTTTTTCATTAGGACTAGGTGCATCAGTATTACTTCTCTGAGAATCTTGGCTCAACTTCTCTTTAGGATGGCCCTCCGGATACAAAGGTTCCAGAGTCCATCTTACACCTCTAGTCATAACTCTTAATGCAATTAATCATTATTCTTACTATTCAACTCATTAAGCAAATCAATCCTATGCTTTACTACTTGTTCTACTTGAGTTGTTTACCATAAAGCATTTTTACTAATAAGCTTAAAGATCAATTACAGTTCTACTCATATATCAGAATTATATTTCAATTTTTCATGACATTGGCATTGGAAGTGATCTTGTTTCAATAATGTAGTTGTGCAACTCATATAAGCACTGACTAATGTTTATTATAAGGGATATCCCTTATCAAACTTTATAAAGAGTTTACCGTCTACCACCTTGGGTGTGATGTGTTTGAGGCCATGTATTTCGCGATAGTTTAAATTTTGAACAATCCTCTGCTTTAATACCCTTTTTTTCCCTCCTAGATTTTTTGCCTCTTGCATATTTCTTGCTGGATATAAGATACCTCCCTCTTTTCGGAGTGGGTTTAAGCGGTGTTCAGGAGGAATCGCAATCATCATAATTTTCATATATTATTCAATAGTTTCCTCACTTGGCCAATAAGTGCGTTCCCTGAAAAACATAGCCAGCCAACTATCTAGGAAGTCCCTAGAAGCATCGGTTGTCCTTATATAAATATCAAGTATTTTTCACTTTTTCTTAAGTGGATGATCAGGCAAGCCATTAAATCACTTGGAAGAAGCCTCCTCCAACCTGTGGGAGACTCTCATTCTTCAATTTGGCACAAAGTTAATTTTCCTGTAAGGCAGCTTTTTTTCTTATGAGCAGGAAAATATTTTTTCATAGAAGTAATAAATCATATCTGGGGGGACTAGACACACCCAGGAGCAGAGTAACTGTACCATATCTTGCATCACCTTTAATGAAGAACGGAAATACCTTGAGGATATAGTATAGCGAATTTTAATCCTCATGAGCAAAAAATGGTGGCTATATCATCTCAATTTAGTACAGGTTGCCACTATAGTTTTTTCAGATACATAGCCCATGGAAAGGATCAATTCAACTAAGTTAATTACCCTCTGGTCAACAGAGAATTCATAATCCTTATCATCAACAAGATAGGTTGAAGTATCAAATGAGGATCACTTCATTTTTGCATTCAAATCTTTTCTTTATACTTTGCATATAATTTCCTTTTTCAGATCATCTCTATCCTTACAAGCAAGAATTATCTCTAGTTTACCTCTCATCCATAACATAACCCTCAGGTTCTTAGGCAAATTCATCCTCTAGGAAGCTAGTCTAACAGGTGTGTGCAAGTTTTCAGTTTCAAGTACTTCATCACTTTCGTGATCTCATTAGTTTCAATAATTTCTTCTCTCATACTCTAGCAATTTGTGTCATCAGAAAATCACCTAGGGGCACATCATCATCAAGCAAGGTACTAACTATCTGATAGCATTCATAGAAGTAGCATCATCAATAACTTGTTAACATACAGATTAATAGGCATGTGGTGGTGTTGCAGTCTACTCAAACAGAAGTGATCAAGTGCAGAGTGTGAGGGCAATTGTTCCTTACCTCCCCTCGTCCTAGAGGGAACGATCTTAAGTCTTGGTATCCTTCAGATTCTTCATAGTTGATAAATTTAATAATAATCGCAAGTGACTCAACAAATATGCTATCGCCCCTCAACGAAGGCGTCAGAAAAGGTCTTGATAACCCACAAGTATCGGGGATCGCAACATTTTTGAAAGGTTAGAGTATTTCAACCCATTTATAAGAATTCCGACATAAGGGAGCCAAAGAATATTTGCAAGTATTAGCAGCTGCGTTGTCATTCACCACAGCCTGGAATTAATTATTGTCAGCTTGTAGATCAGTAGCACAGTAATATGATAGTTTTGGTCGCAGTGGTAACAGTAACAGTAACGGTAACAGCGACAACATGATTGTGTACCGTTGTGACAGTAGAAAAGCAATAGTAACTTCTCAATAACAATATGTGAAAACTATCGTAGGCATTGGATCGGGTGAATTCGTTTGGAAGAATTCATCCTATAACAGTCATAACCTAGGCGAACAAAACTAGCTCCAGTTTCTAAATATATGTGCATGTATTCCGTAAATACTCATACGTGCTTAATGGCAAGAACTGGCATTGCATCTTTTGTCCTACCCTCGCCATGTAGCCGTGTCCATAAGGAACTACGGGATATAAAGGCCTCCTTTAATAAGAACACGGAACAAACATTAGCACATAGTGAATACATGAACTCCTCAACGATGTCACACCAGAAGTATCCCGATACTGTCACTTATGTCCTACGCTCGGGGTTGCCGGTACATAACACGTAATAGTGACTATAACTTGCAAGATCGTATCTAGACATAGATATAATGGTGAAACATAAATGGTTCAGAATCTGAAAATCATGGCACCCGCCCAAGTGACAAGCATTA